>JAFEUB010001779.1:0-20038 GCA_024529925.1 Ophthalmolycus amberensis
TGTGAAATATTCAAGAAAATGACATCAGACTGCAAATTAACTAAAATGAGTTCAGAAAATCTGAAACTTTATTTCACAAAACACTTTTCCTCCTCTCTGCCTGAAACGCACTTTAAGAGCATAAAAAATTGAAAATGCCAGTAAAGTGCTGAAAGTTGCAGATATTCATGAAAATGACATCAGACTGTGAAATCAACTATCCTGAGCCACTTTTCTGAAGAAAATCTTTGAAACTATGTGGATTTCACAAAATCCACTTTTGGCCTCCTCTCTGCCTGAAACGCACTTTAAGAGCATAAAAAATTGAAAATGCCAGTAAAGTGCTGAAAGTTGCAGATATTCATGAAAATGACATCAGACTGTGAAATCAACTATCCTGAGCCACTTTTCTGAAGAAAATCTTTGAAACTATGTGGATTTCACAAAATCCACTTTTGGCCTCCTCTCTGCCTGAAACGCACTTTAAGAGCATAAAAAATTGAAAATGCCAGTAAAGTGCTGAAAGTTGCAGATATTCATGAAAATGACATCAGACTGTGAAATCAACTATCCTGAGCCACTTTTCTGAAGAAAATCTTTGAAACTATGTGGATTTCACAAAATCCACTTTTGGCCTCCTCTCTGCCTGAAACGCACTTTAAGAGCATAAAAAAATTGAAAATGCCAGTAAAGTGCTGAAAGTTGCAGATATTCATGAAAATGACATCAGACTGTGAAATCAACTATCCTGAGCCACTTTTCTGAAGAAAATCTTTGAAACTATGTGGATTTCACAAAATCCACTTTTGGCCTCCTCTCTGCCTGAAACGCACTTTAAGAGCATAAAAAATTGAAAATGCCAGTAAAGTGCTGAAAGTTGCAGATATTCATGAAAATGACATCAGACTGTGAAATCAACTATCCTGAGCCACTTTTCTGAAGAAAATCTTTGAAACTATGTGGATTTCACAAAATCCACTTTTGGCCTCCTCTCTGCCTGAAACGCACTTTAAGAGCATAAAAAATTGAAAATGCCAGTAAAGTGCTGAAAGTTGCAGATATTCATGAAAATGACATCAGACTGTGAAATCAACTATCCTGAGCCACTTTTCTGAAGAAAATCTTTGAAACTATGTGGATTTCACAAAATCCACTTTTGGCCTCCTCTCTGCCTGAAACGCACTTTAAGAGCATAAAAAATGAAAATGCCAGTAAAGTGCTGAAAGTTGCAGATATTCATGAAAATGACATCAGACTGTGAAATCAACTATCCTGAGCCACTTTTCTGAAGAAAATCTTTGAAACTATGTGGATTTCACAAAATCCACTTTTGGCCTCCTCTCTGCCTGAAACGCACTTTAAGAGCATAAAAAATTGAAAATGCCAGTAAAGTGCTGAAAGTTGCAGATATTCATGAAAATGACATCAGACTGTGAAATCAACTATCCTGAGCCACTTTTCTGAAGAAAATCTTTGAAACTATGTGGATTTCACAAAATCCACTTTTGGCCTCCTCTCTGCCTGAAACGCACTTTAAGAGCATAAAAAAATTGAAAATGCCAGTAAAGTGCTGAAAGTTGCAGATATTCATGAAAATGACATCAGACTGTGAAATCAACTATCCTGAGCCACTTTTCTGAAGAAAATCTTTGAAACTATGTGGATTTCACAAAATCCACTTTTGGCCTCCTCTCTGCCTGAAACGCACTTTAAGAGCATAAAAAATTGAAAATGCCAGTAAAGTGCTGAAAGTTGCAGATATTCATGAAAATGACATCAGACTGTGAAATCAACTATCCTGAGCCACTTTTCTGAAGAAAATCTTTGAAACTATGTGGATTTCACAAAATCCACTTTTGGCCTCCTCTCTGCCTGAAACGCACTTTAAGAGCATAAAAAAATTGAAAATGCCAGTAAAGTGCTGAAAGTTGCAGATATTCATGAAAATGACATCAGACTGTGAAATCAACTATCCTGAGCCACTTTTCTGAAGAAAATCTTTGAAACTATGTGGATTTCACAAAATCCACTTTTGGCCTCCTCTCTGCCTGAAACGCACTTTAAGAGCATAAAAAATTGAAAATGCCAGTAAAGTGCTGAAAGTTGCAGATATTCATGAAAATGACATCAGACTGTGAAATCAACTATCCTGAGCCACTTTTCTGAAGAAAATCTTTGAAACTATGTGGATTTCACAAAATCCACTTTTGGCCTCCTCTCTGCCTGAAACGCACTTTAAGAGCATAAAAAATTGAAAATGCCAGTAAAGTGCTGAAAGTTGCAGATATTCATGAAAATGACATCAGACTGTGAAATCAACTATCCTGAGCCACTTTTCTGAAGAAAATCTTTGAAACTATGTGGATTTCACAAAATCCACTTTTGGCCTCCTCTCTGCCTGAAACGCACTTTAAGAGCATAAAAAAATTGAAAATGCCAGTAAAGTGCTGAAAGTTGCAGATATTCATGAAAATGACATCAGACTGTGAAATCAACTATCCTGAGCCACTTTTCTGAAGAAAATCTTTGAAACTATGTGGATTTCACAAAATCCACTTTTGGCCTCCTCTCTGCCTGAAACGCACTTTAAGAGCATAAAAAATTGAAAATGCCAGTAAAGTGCTGAAAGTTGCAGATATTCATGAAAATGACATCAGACTGTGAAATCAACTATCCTGAGCCACTTTTCTGAAGAAAATCTTTGAAACTATGTGGATTTCACAAAATCCACTTTTGGCCTCCTCTCTGCCTGAAACGCACTTTAAGAGCATAAAAAATTGAAAATGCCAGTAAAGTGCTGAAAGTTGCAGATATTCATGAAAATGACATCAGACTGTGAAATCAACTATCCTGAGCCACTTTTCTGAAGAAAATCTTTGAAACTATGTGGATTTCACAAAATCCACTTTTGGCCTCCTCTCTGCCTGAAACGCACTTTAAGAGCATAAAAATTTTGAAAATGCCAGTAAAGTGCTGAAAGTTGCAGATATTCATGAAAATGACATCAGACTGTGAAATCAACTATCCTGAGCCACTTTTCTGAAGAAAATCTTTGAAACTATGTGGATTTCACAAAATCCACTTTTGGCCTCCTCTCTGCCTGAAACGCACTTTAAGAGCATAAAAAATTGAAAATGCCAGTAAAGTGCTGAAAGTTGCAGATATTCATGAAAATGACATCAGACTGTGAAATCAACTATCCTGAGCCACTTTTCTGAAGAAAATCTTTGAAACTATGTGGATTTCACAAAATCCACTTTTGGCCTCCTCTCTGCCTGAAACGCACTTTAAGAGCATAAAAAAATTGAAAATGCCAGTAAAGTGCTGAAAGTTGCAGATATTCATGAAAATGACATCAGACTGTGAAATCAACTATCCTGAGCCACTTTTCTGAAGAAAATCTTTGAAACTATGTGGATTTCACAAAATCCACTTTTGGCCTCCTCTCTGCCTGAAACGCACTTTAAGAGCATAAAAATTTGAAAATGCCAGTAAAGTGCTGAAAGTTGCAGATATTCATGAAAATGACATCAGACTGTGAAATCAACTATCCTGAGCCACTTTTCTGAAGAAAATCTTTGAAACTATGTGGATTTCACAAAATCCACTTTTGGCCTCCTCTCTGCCTGAAACGCACTTTAAGAGCATAAAAAATTGAAAATGCCAGTAAAGTGCTGAAAGTTGCAGATATTCATGAAAATGACATCAGACTGTGAAATCAACTATCCTGAGCCACTTTTCTGAAGAAAATCTTTGAAACTATGTGGATTTCACAAAATCCACTTTTGGCCTCCTCTCTGCCTGAAACGCACTTTAAGAGCATAAAAAATTTTGAAAATGCCAGTAAAGTGCTGAAAGTTGCAGATATTCATGAAAATGACATCAGACTGTGAAATCAACTATCCTGAGCCACTTTTCTGAAGAAAATCTTTGAAACTATGTGGATTTCACAAAATCCACTTTTGGCCTCCTCTCTGCCTGAAACGCACTTTAAGAGCATAAAAAATTGAAAATGCCAGTAAAGTGCTGAAAGTTGCAGATATTCATGAAAATGACATCAGACTGTGAAATCAACTATCCTGAGCCACTTTTCTGAAGAAAATCTTTGAAACTATGTGGATTTCACAAAATCCACTTTTGGCCTCCTCTCTGCCTGAAACGCACTTTAAGAGCATAAAAATTGAAAATGCCAGTAAAGTGCTGAAAGTTGCAGATATTCATGAAAATGACATCAGACTGTGAAATCAACTATCCTGAGCCACTTTTCTGAAGAAAATCTTTGAAACTATGTGGATTTCACAAAATCCACTTTTGGCCTCCTCTCTGCCTGAAACGCACTTTAAGAGCATAAAAATTGAAAATGCCAGTAAAGTGCTGAAAGTTGCAGATATTCATGAAAATGACATCAGACTGTGAAATCAACTATCCTGAGCCACTTTTCTGAAGAAAATCTTTGAAACTATGTGGATTTCACAAAATCCACTTTTGGCCTCCTCTCTGCCTGAAACGCACTTTAAGAGCATAAAAATTGAAAATGCCAGTAAAGTGCTGAAAGTTGCAGATATTCATGAAAATGACATCAGACTGTGAAATCAACTATCCTGAGCCACTTTTCTGAAGAAAATCTTTGAAACTATGTGGATTTCACAAAATCCACTTTTGGCCTCCTCTCTGCCTGAAACGCACTTTAAGAGCATAAAAAATTGAAAATGCCAGTAAAGTGCTGAAAGTTGCAGATATTCATGAAAATGACATCAGACTGTGAAATCAACTATCCTGAGCCACTTTTCTGAAGAAAATCTTTGAAACTATGTGGATTTCACAAAATCCACTTTTGGCCTCCTCTCTGCCTGAAACGCACTTTAAGAGCATAAAAAATTGAAAATGCCAGTAAAGTGCTGAAAGTTGCAGATATTCATGAAAATGACATCAGACTGTGAAATCAACTATCCTGAGCCACTTTTCTGAAGAAAATCTTTGAAACTATGTGGATTTCACAAAATCCACTTTTGGCCTCCTCTCTGCCTGAAACGCACTTTAAGAGCATAAAAAATTGAAAATGCCAGTAAAGTGCTGAAAGTTGCAGATATTCATGAAAATGACATCAGACTGTGAAATCAACTATCCTGAGCCACTTTTCTGAAGAAAATCTTTGAAACTATGTGGATTTCACAAAATCCACTTTTGGCCTCCTCTCTGCCTGAAACGCACTTTAAGAGCATAAAAAATTGAAAATGCCAGTAAAGTGCTGAAAGTTGCAGATATTCATGAAAATGACATCAGACTGTGAAATCAACTATCCTGAGCCACTTTTCTGAAGAAAATCTTTGAAACTATGTGGATTTCACAAAATCCACTTTTGGCCTCCTCTCTGCCTGAAACGCACTTTAAGAGCATAAAAAATTGAAAATGCCAGTAAAGTGCTGAAAGTTGCAGATATTCATGAAAATGACATCAGACTGTGAAATCAACTATCCTGAGCCACTTTTCTGAAGAAAATCTTTGAAACTATGTGGATTTCACAAAATCCACTTTTGGCCTCCTCTCTGCCTGAAACGCACTTTAAGAGCATAAAAAATTGAAAATGCCAGTAAAGTGCTGAAAGTTGCAGATATTCATGAAAATGACATCAGACTGTGAAATCAACTATCCTGAGCCACTTTTCTGAAGAAAATCTTTGAAACTATGTGGATTTCACAAAATCCACTTTTGGCCTCCTCTCTGCCTGAAACGCACTTTAAGAGCATAAAAAATTGAAAATGCCAGTAAAGTGCTGAAAGTTGCAGATATTCATGAAAATGACATCAGACTGTGAAATCAACTATCCTGAGCCACTTTTCTGAAGAAAATCTTTGAAACTATGTGGATTTCACAAAATCCACTTTTGGCCTCCTCTCTGCCTGAAACGCACTTTAAGAGCATAAAATTTTGAAAATGCCAGTAAAGTGCTGAAAGTTGCAGATATTCATGAAAATGACATCAGACTGTGAAATCAACTATCCTGAGCCACTTTTCTGAAGAAAATCTTTGAAACTATGTGGATTTCACAAAATCCACTTTTGGCCTCCTCTCTGCCTGAAACGCACTTTAAGAGCATAAAAAATTGAAAATGCCAGTAAAGTGCTGAAAGTTGCAGATATTCATGAAAATGACATCAGACTGTGAAATCAACTATCCTGAGCCACTTTTCTGAAGAAAATCTTTGAAACTATGTGGATTTCACAAAATCCACTTTTGGCCTCCTCTCTGCCTGAAACGCACTTTAAGAGCATAAAATTTTGAAAATGCCAGTAAAGTGCTGAAAGTTGCAGATATTCATGAAAATGACATCAGACTGTGAAATCAACTATCCTGAGCCACTTTTCTGAAGAAAATCTTTGAAACTATGTGGATTTCACAAAATCCACTTTTGGCCTCCTCTCTGCCTGAAACGCACTTTAAGAGCATAAAAATTGAAAATGCCAGTAAAGTGCTGAAAGTTGCAGATATTCATGAAAATGACATCAGACTGTGAAATCAACTATCCTGAGCCACTTTTCTGAAGAAAATCTTTGAAACTATGTGGATTTCACAAAATCCACTTTTGGCCTCCTCTCTGCCTGAAACGCACTTTAAGAGCATAAAAAATTGAAAATGCCAGTAAAGTGCTGAAAGTTGCAGATATTCATGAAAATGACATCAGACTGTGAAATCAACTATCCTGAGCCACTTTTCTGAAGAAAATCTTTGAAACTATGTGGATTTCACAAAATCCACTTTTGGCCTCCTCTCTGCCTGAAACGCACTTTAAGAGCATAAAAAATTGAAAATGCCAGTAAAGTGCTGAAAGTTGCAGATATTCATGAAAATGACATCAGACTGTGAAATCAACTATCCTGAGCCACTTTTCTGAAGAAAATCTTTGAAACTATGTGGATTTCACAAAATCCACTTTTGGCCTCCTCTCTGCCTGAAACGCACTTTAAGAGCATAAAAATTGAAAATGCCAGTAAAGTGCTGAAAGTTGCAGATATTCATGAAAATGACATCAGACTGTGAAATCAACTATCCTGAGCCACTTTTCTGAAGAAAATCTTTGAAACTATGTGGATTTCACAAAATCCACTTTTGGCCTCCTCTCTGCCTGAAACGCACTTTAAGAGCATAAAAAATTGAAAATGCCAGTAAAGTGCTGAAAGTTGCAGATATTCATGAAAATGACATCAGACTGTGAAATCAACTATCCTGAGCCACTTTTCTGAAGAAAATCTTTGAAACTATGTGGATTTCACAAAATCCACTTTTGGCCTCCTCTCTGCCTGAAACGCACTTTAAGAGCATAAAAATTTTGAAAATGCCAGTAAAGTGCTGAAAGTTGCAGATATTCATGAAAATGACATCAGACTGTGAAATCAACTATCCTGAGCCACTTTTCTGAAGAAAATCTTTGAAACTATGTGGATTTCACAAAATCCACTTTTGGCCTCCTCTCTGCCTGAAACGCACTTTAAGAGCATAAAAATTTGAAAATGCCAGTAAAGTGCTGAAAGTTGCAGATATTCATGAAAATGACATCAGACTGTGAAATCAACTATCCTGAGCCACTTTTCTGAAGAAAATCTTTGAAACTATGTGGATTTCACAAAATCCACTTTTGGCCTCCTCTCTGCCTGAAACGCACTTTAAGAGCATAAAAAATTGAAAATGCCAGTAAAGTGCTGAAAGTTGCAGATATTCATGAAAATGACATCAGACTGTGAAATCAACTATCCTGAGCCACTTTTCTGAAGAAAATCTTTGAAACTATGTGGATTTCACAAAATCCACTTTTGGCCTCCTCTCTGCCTGAAACGCACTTTAAGAGCATAAAAAATTGAAAATGCCAGTAAAGTGCTGAAAGTTGCAGATATTCATGAAAATGACATCAGACTGTGAAATCAACTATCCTGAGCCACTTTTCTGAAGAAAATCTTTGAAACTATGTGGATTTCACAAAATCCACTTTTGGCCTCCTCTCTGCCTGAAACGCACTTTAAGAGCATAAAAAATTGAAAATGCCAGTAAAGTGCTGAAAGTTGCAGATATTCATGAAAATGACATCAGACTGTGAAATCAACTATCCTGAGCCACTTTTCTGAAGAAAATCTTTGAAACTATGTGGATTTCACAAAATCCACTTTTGGCCTCCTCTCTGCCTGAAACGCACTTTAAGAGCATAAAAAATTGAAAATGCCAGTAAAGTGCTGAAAGTTGCAGATATTCATGAAAATGACATCAGACTGTGAAATCAACTATCCTGAGCCACTTTTCTGAAGAAAATCTTTGAAACTATGTGGATTTCACAAAATCCACTTTTGGCCTCCTCTCTGCCTGAAACGCACTTTAAGAGCATAAAAAATTGAAAATGCCAGTAAAGTGCTGAAAGTTGCAGATATTCATGAAAATGACATCAGACTGTGAAATCAACTATCCTGAGCCACTTTTCTGAAGAAAATCTTTGAAACTATGTGGATTTCACAAAATCCACTTTTGGCCTCCTCTCTGCCTGAAACGCACTTTAAGAGCATAAAAATTGAAAATGCCAGTAAAGTGCTGAAAGTTGCAGATATTCATGAAAATGACATCAGACTGTGAAATCAACTATCCTGAGCCACTTTTCTGAAGAAAATCTTTGAAACTATGTGGATTTCACAAAATCCACTTTTGGCCTCCTCTCTGCCTGAAACGCACTTTAAGAGCATAAAAATTGAAAATGCCAGTAAAGTGCTGAAAGTTGCAGATATTCATGAAAATGACATCAGACTGTGAAATCAACTATCCTGAGCCACTTTTCTGAAGAAAATCTTTGAAACTATGTGGATTTCACAAAATCCACTTTTGGCCTCCTCTCTGCCTGAAACGCACTTTAAGAGCATAAAAAATTGAAAATGCCAGTAAAGTGCTGAAAGTTGCAGATATTCATGAAAATGACATCAGACTGTGAAATCAACTATCCTGAGCCACTTTTCTGAAGAAAATCTTTGAAACTATGTGGATTTCACAAAATCCACTTTTGGCCTCCTCTCTGCCTGAAACGCACTTTAAGAGCATAAAAAATTGAAAATGCCAGTAAAGTGCTGAAAGTTGCAGATATTCATGAAAATGACATCAGACTGTGAAATCAACTATCCTGAGCCACTTTTCTGAAGAAAATCTTTGAAACTATGTGGATTTCACAAAATCCACTTTTGGCCTCCTCTCTGCCTGAAACGCACTTTAAGAGCATAAAAAATTGAAAATGCCAGTAAAGTGCTGAAAGTTGCAGATATTCATGAAAATGACATCAGACTGTGAAATCAACTATCCTGAGCCACTTTTCTGAAGAAAATCTTTGAAACTATGTGGATTTCACAAAATCCACTTTTGGCCTCCTCTCTGCCTGAAACGCACTTTAAGAGCATAAAAAAATTGAAAATGCCAGTAAAGTGCTGAAAGTTGCAGATATTCATGAAAATGACATCAGACTGTGAAATCAACTATCCTGAGCCACTTTTCTGAAGAAAATCTTTGAAACTATGTGGATTTCACAAAATCCACTTTTGGCCTCCTCTCTGCCTGAAACGCACTTTAAGAGCATAAAAAATTGAAAATGCCAGTAAAGTGCTGAAAGTTGCAGATATTCATGAAAATGACATCAGACTGTGAAATCAACTATCCTGAGCCACTTTTCTGAAGAAAATCTTTGAAACTATGTGGATTTCACAAAATCCACTTTTGGCCTCCTCTCTGCCTGAAACGCACTTTAAGAGCATAAAAAATTGAAAATGCCAGTAAAGTGCTGAAAGTTGCAGATATTCATGAAAATGACATCAGACTGTGAAATCAACTATCCTGAGCCACTTTTCTGAAGAAAATCTTTGAAACTATGTGGATTTCACAAAATCCACTTTTGGCCTCCTCTCTGCCTGAAACGCACTTTAAGAGCATAAAATTTTGAAAATGCCAGTAAAGTGCTGAAAGTTGCAGATATTCATGAAAATGACATCAGACTGTGAAATCAACTATCCTGAGCCACTTTTCTGAAGAAAATCTTTGAAACTATGTGGATTTCACAAAATCCACTTTTGGCCTCCTCTCTGCCTGAAACGCACTTTAAGAGCATAAAAAATTGAAAATGCCAGTAAAGTGCTGAAAGTTGCAGATATTCATGAAAATGACATCAGACTGTGAAATCAACTATCCTGAGCCACTTTTCTGAAGAAAATCTTTGAAACTATGTGGATTTCACAAAATCCACTTTTGGCCTCCTCTCTGCCTGAAACGCACTTTAAGAGCATAAAAATTTGAAAATGCCAGTAAAGTGCTGAAAGTTGCAGATATTCATGAAAATGACATCAGACTGTGAAATCAACTATCCTGAGCCACTTTTCTGAAGAAAATCTTTGAAACTATGTGGATTTCACAAAATCCACTTTTGGCCTCCTCTCTGCCTGAAACGCACTTTAAGAGCATAAAAAATTGAAAATGCCAGTAAAGTGCTGAAAGTTGCAGATATTCATGAAAATGACATCAGACTGTGAAATCAACTATCCTGAGCCACTTTTCTGAAGAAAATCTTTGAAACTATGTGGATTTCACAAAATCCACTTTTGGCCTCCTCTCTGCCTGAAACGCACTTTAAGAGCATAAAAAATTGAAAATGCCAGTAAAGTGCTGAAAGTTGCAGATATTCATGAAAATGACATCAGACTGTGAAATCAACTATCCTGAGCCACTTTTCTGAAGAAAATCTTTGAAACTATGTGGATTTCACAAAATCCACTTTTGGCCTCCTCTCTGCCTGAAACGCACTTTAAGAGCATAAAAAAATTGAAAATGCCAGTAAAGTGCTGAAAGTTGCAGATATTCATGAAAATGACATCAGACTGTGAAATCAACTATCCTGAGCCACTTTTCTGAAGAAAATCTTTGAAACTATGTGGATTTCACAAAATCCACTTTTGGCCTCCTCTCTGCCTGAAACGCACTTTAAGAGCATAAAATTTTGAAAATGCCAGTAAAGTGCTGAAAGTTGCAGATATTCATGAAAATGACATCAGACTGTGAAATCAACTATCCTGAGCCACTTTTCTGAAGAAAATCTTTGAAACTATGTGGATTTCACAAAATCCACTTTTGGCCTCCTCTCTGCCTGAAACGCACTTTAAGAGCATAAAAAATTGAAAATGCCAGTAAAGTGCTGAAAGTTGCAGATATTCATGAAAATGACATCAGACTGTGAAATCAACTATCCTGAGCCACTTTTCTGAAGAAAATCTTTGAAACTATGTGGATTTCACAAAATCCACTTTTGGCCTCCTCTCTGCCTGAAACGCACTTTAAGAGCATAAAAAATTGAAAATGCCAGTAAAGTGCTGAAAGTTGCAGATATTCATGAAAATGACATCAGACTGTGAAATCAACTATCCTGAGCCACTTTTCTGAAGAAAATCTTTGAAACTATGTGGATTTCACAAAATCCACTTTTGGCCTCCTCTCTGCCTGAAACGCACTTTAAGAGCATAAAAAATTGAAAATGCCAGTAAAGTGCTGAAAGTTGCAGATATTCATGAAAATGACATCAGACTGTGAAATCAACTATCCTGAGCCACTTTTCTGAAGAAAATCTTTGAAACTATGTGGATTTCACAAAATCCACTTTTGGCCTCCTCTCTGCCTGAAACGCACTTTAAGAGCATAAAAAATTGAAAATGCCAGTAAAGTGCTGAAAGTTGCAGATATTCATGAAAATGACATCAGACTGTGAAATCAACTATCCTGAGCCACTTTTCTGAAGAAAATCTTTGAAACTATGTGGATTTCACAAAATCCACTTTTGGCCTCCTCTCTGCCTGAAACGCACTTTAAGAGCATAAAAATTGAAAATGCCAGTAAAGTGCTGAAAGTTGCAGATATTCATGAAAATGACATCAGACTGTGAAATCAACTATCCTGAGCCACTTTTCTGAAGAAAATCTTTGAAACTATGTGGATTTCACAAAATCCACTTTTGGCCTCCTCTCTGCCTGAAACGCACTTTAAGAGCATAAAAATTGAAAATGCCAGTAAAGTGCTGAAAGTTGCAGATATTCATGAAAATGACATCAGACTGTGAAATCAACTATCCTGAGCCACTTTTCTGAAGAAAATCTTTGAAACTATGTGGATTTCACAAAATCCACTTTTGGCCTCCTCTCTGCCTGAAACGCACTTTAAGAGCATAAAAAATTGAAAATGCCAGTAAAGTGCTGAAAGTTGCAGATATTCATGAAAATGACATCAGACTGTGAAATCAACTATCCTGAGCCACTTTTCTGAAGAAAATCTTTGAAACTATGTGGATTTCACAAAATCCACTTTTGGCCTCCTCTCTGCCTGAAACGCACTTTAAGAGCATAAAAATTGAAAATGCCAGTAAAGTGCTGAAAGTTGCAGATATTCATGAAAATGACATCAGACTGTGAAATCAACTATCCTGAGCCACTTTTCTGAAGAAAATCTTTGAAACTATGTGGATTTCACAAAATCCACTTTTGGCCTCCTCTCTGCCTGAAACGCACTTTAAGAGCATAAAAATTTTGAAAATGCCAGTAAAGTGCTGAAAGTTGCAGATATTCATGAAAATGACATCAGACTGTGAAATCAACTATCCTGAGCCACTTTTCTGAAGAAAATCTTTGAAACTATGTGGATTTCACAAAATCCACTTTTGGCCTCCTCTCTGCCTGAAACGCACTTTAAGAGCATAAAAAAATTGAAAATGCCAGTAAAGTGCTGAAAGTTGCAGATATTCATGAAAATGACATCAGACTGTGAAATCAACTATCCTGAGCCACTTTTCTGAAGAAAATCTTTGAAACTATGTGGATTTCACAAAATCCACTTTTGGCCTCCTCTCTGCCTGAAACGCACTTTAAGAGCATAAAAAATTGAAAATGCCAGTAAAGTGCTGAAAGTTGCAGATATTCATGAAAATGACATCAGACTGTGAAATCAACTATCCTGAGCCACTTTTCTGAAGAAAATCTTTGAAACTATGTGGATTTCACAAAATCCACTTTTGGCCTCCTCTCTGCCTGAAACGCACTTTAAGAGCATAAAAAATTGAAAATGCCAGTAAAGTGCTGAAAGTTGCAGATATTCATGAAAATGACATCAGACTGTGAAATCAACTATCCTGAGCCACTTTTCTGAAGAAAATCTTTGAAACTATGTGGATTTCACAAAATCCACTTTTGGCCTCCTCTCTGCCTGAAACGCACTTTAAGAGCATAAAAAATTGAAAATGCCAGTAAAGTGCTGAAAGTTGCAGATATTCATGAAAATGACATCAGACTGTGAAATCAACTATCCTGAGCCACTTTTCTGAAGAAAATCTTTGAAACTATGTGGATTTCACAAAATCCACTTTTGGCCTCCTCTCTGCCTGAAACGCACTTTAAGAGCATAAAAATTGAAAATGCCAGTAAAGTGCTGAAAGTTGCAGATATTCATGAAAATGACATCAGACTGTGAAATCAACTATCCTGAGCCACTTTTCTGAAGAAAATCTTTGAAACTATGTGGATTTCACAAAATCCACTTTTGGCCTCCTCTCTGCCTGAAACGCACTTTAAGAGCATAAAAAATTGAAAATGCCAGTAAAGTGCTGAAAGTTGCAGATATTCATGAAAATGACATCAGACTGTGAAATCAACTATCCTGAGCCACTTTTCTGAAGAAAATCTTTGAAACTATGTGGATTTCACAAAATCCACTTTTGGCCTCCTCTCTGCCTGAAACGCACTTTAAGAGCATAAAAAATTGAAAATGCCAGTAAAGTGCTGAAAGTTGCAGATATTCATGAAAATGACATCAGACTGTGAAATCAACTATCCTGAGCCACTTTTCTGAAGAAAATCTTTGAAACTATGTGGATTTCACAAAATCCACTTTTGGCCTCCTCTCTGCCTGAAACGCACTTTAAGAGCATAAAAAATTGAAAATGCCAGTAAAGTGCTGAAAGTTGCAGATATTCATGAAAATGACATCAGACTGTGAAATCAACTATCCTGAGCCACTTTTCTGAAGAAAATCTTTGAAACTATGTGGATTTCACAAAATCCACTTTTGGCCTCCTCTCTGCCTGAAACGCACTTTAAGAGCATAAAAATTTGAAAATGCCAGTAAAGTGCTGAAAGTTGCAGATATTCATGAAAATGACATCAGACTGTGAAATCAACTATCCTGAGCCACTTTTCTGAAGAAAATCTTTGAAACTATGTGGATTTCACAAAATCCACTTTTGGCCTCCTCTCTGCCTGAAACGCACTTTAAGAGCATAAAAATTTTGAAAATGCCAGTAAAGTGCTGAAAGTTGCAGATATTCATGAAAATGACATCAGACTGTGAAATCAACTATCCTGAGCCACTTTTCTGAAGAAAATCTTTGAAACTATGTGGATTTCACAAAATCCACTTTTGGCCTCCTCTCTGCCTGAAACGCACTTTAAGAGCATAAAATTTTGAAAATGCCAGTAAAGTGCTGAAAGTTGCAGATATTCATGAAAATGACATCAGACTGTGAAATCAACTATCCTGAGCCACTTTTCTGAAGAAAATCTTTGAAACTATGTGGATTTCACAAAATCCACTTTTGGCCTCCTCTCTGCCTGAAACGCACTTTAAGAGCATAAAAAATTGAAAATGCCAGTAAAGTGCTGAAAGTTGCAGATATTCATGAAAATGACATCAGACTGTGAAATCAACTATCCTGAGCCACTTTTCTGAAGAAAATCTTTGAAACTATGTGGATTTCACAAAATCCACTTTTGGCCTCCTCTCTGCCTGAAACGCACTTTAAGAGCATAAAAAATTGAAAATGCCAGTAAAGTGCTGAAAGTTGCAGATATTCATGAAAATGACATCAGACTGTGAAATCAACTATCCTGAGCCACTTTTCTGAAGAAAATCTTTGAAACTATGTGGATTTCACAAAATCCACTTTTGGCCTCCTCTCTGCCTGAAACGCACTTTAAGAGCATAAAAAATTGAAAATGCCAGTAAAGTGCTGAAAGTTGCAGATATTCATGAAAATGACATCAGACTGTGAAATCAACTATCCTGAGCCACTTTTCTGAAGAAAATCTTTGAAACTATGTGGATTTCACAAAATCCACTTTTGGCCTCCTCTCTGCCTGAAACGCACTTTAAGAGCATAAAAAATTGAAAATGCCAGTAAAGTGCTGAAAGTTGCAGATATTCATGAAAATGACATCAGACTGTGAAATCAACTATCCTGAGCCACTTTTCTGAAGAAAATCTTTGAAACTATGTGGATTTCACAAAATCCACTTTTGGCCTCCTCTCTGCCTGAAACGCACTTTAAGAGCATAAAAAATTGAAAATGCCAGTAAAGTGCTGAAAGTTGCAGATATTCATGAAAATGACATCAGACTGTGAAATCAACTATCCTGAGCCACTTTTCTGAAGAAAATCTTTGAAACTATGTGGATTTCACAAAATCCACTTTTGGCCTCCTCTCTGCCTGAAACGCACTTTAAGAGCATAAAATTTTGAAAATGCCAGTAAAGTGCTGAAAGTTGCAGATATTCATGAAAATGACATCAGACTGTGAAATCAACTATCCTGAGCCACTTTTCTGAAGAAAATCTTTGAAACTATGTGGATTTCACAAAATCCACTTTTGGCCTCCTCTCTGCCTGAAACGCACTTTAAGAGCATAAAAAATTGAAAATGCCAGTAAAGTGCTGAAAGTTGCAGATATTCATGAAAATGACATCAGACTGTGAAATCAACTATCCTGAGCCACTTTTCTGAAGAAAATCTTTGAAACTATGTGGATTTCACAAAATCCACTTTTGGCCTCCTCTCTGCCTGAAACGCACTTTAAGAGCATAAAAATTGAAAATGCCAGTAAAGTGCTGAAAGTTGCAGATATTCATGAAAATGACATCAGACTGTGAAATCAACTATCCTGAGCCACTTTTCTGAAGAAAATCTTTGAAACTATGTGGATTTCACAAAATCCACTTTTGGCCTCCTCTCTGCCTGAAACGCACTTTAAGAGCATAAAAAATTGAAAATGCCAGTAAAGTGCTGAAAGTTGCAGATATTCATGAAAATGACATCAGACTGTGAAATCAACTATCCTGAGCCACTTTTCTGAAGAAAATCTTTGAAACTATGTGGATTTCACAAAATCCACTTTTGGCCTCCTCTCTGCCTGAAACGCACTTTAAGAGCATAAAAAATTGAAAATGCCAGTAAAGTGCTGAAAGTTGCAGATATTCATGAAAATGACATCAGACTGTGAAATCAACTATCCTGAGCCACTTTTCTGAAGAAAATCTTTGAAACTATGTGGATTTCACAAAATCCACTTTTGGCCTCCTCTCTGCCTGAAACGCACTTTAAGAGCATAAAAATTGAAAATGCCAGTAAAGTGCTGAAAGTTGCAGATATTCATGAAAATGACATCAGACTGTGAAATCAACTATCCTGAGCCACTTTTCTGAAGAAAATCTTTGAAACTATGTGGATTTCACAAAATCCACTTTTGGCCTCCTCTCTGCCTGAAACGCACTTTAAGAGCATAAAAAATTGAAAATGCCAGTAAAGTGCTGAAAGTTGCAGATATTCATGAAAATGACATCAGACTGTGAAATCAACTATCCTGAGCCACTTTTCTGAAGAAAATCTTTGAAACTATGTGGATTTCACAAAATCCACTTTTGGCCTCCTCTCTGCCTGAAACGCACTTTAAGAGCATAAAAATTGAAAATGCCAGTAAAGTGCTGAAAGTTGCAGATATTCATGAAAATGACATCAGACTGTGAAATCAACTATCCTGAGCCACTTTTCTGAAGAAAATCTTTGAAACTATGTGGATTTCACAAAATCCACTTTTGGCCTCCTCTCTGCCTGAAACGCACTTTAAGAGCATAAAAATTGAAAATGCCAGTAAAGTGCTGAAAGTTGCAGATATTCATGAAAATGACATCAGACTGTGAAATCAACTATCCTGAGCCACTTTTCTGAAGAAAATCTTTGAAACTATGTGGATTTCACAAAATCCACTTTTGGCCTCCTCTCTGCCTGAAACGCACTTTAAGAGCATAAAAATTTGAAAATGCCAGTAAAGTGCTGAAAGTTGCAGATATTCATGAAAATGACATCAGACTGTGAAATCAACTATCCTGAGCCACTTTTCTGAAGAAAATCTTTGAAACTATGTGGATTTCACAAAATCCACTTTTGGCCTCCTCTCTGCCTGAAACGCACTTTAAGAGCATAAAAATTTGAAAATGCCAGTAAAGTGCTGAAAGTTGCAGATATTCATGAAAATGACATCAGACTGTGAAATCAACTATCCTGAGCCACTTTTCTGAAGAAAATCTTTGAAACTATGTGGATTTCACAAAATCCACTTTTGGCCTCCTCTCTGCCTGAAACGCACTTTAAGAGCATAAAAAATTGAAAATGCCAGTAAAGTGCTGAAAGTTGCAGATATTCATGAAAATGACATCAGACTGTGAAATCAACTATCCTGAGCCACTTTTCTGAAGAAAATCTTTGAAACTATGTGGATTTCACAAAATCCACTTTTGGCCTCCTCTCTGCCTGAAACGCACTTTAAGAGCATAAAAAATTGAAAATGCCAGTAAAGTGCTGAAAGTTGCAGATATTCATGAAAATGACATCAGACTGTGAAATCAACTATCCTGAGCCACTTTTCTGAAGAAAATCTTTGAAACTATGTGGATTTCACAAAATCCACTTTTGGCCTCCTCTCTGCCTGAAACGCACTTTAAGAGCATAAAAATTTGAAAATGCCAGTAAAGTGCTGAAAGTTGCAGATATTCATGAAAATGACATCAGACTGTGAAATCAACTATCCTGAGCCACTTTTCTGAAGAAAATCTTTGAAACTATGTGGATTTCACAAAATCCACTTTTGGCCTCCTCTCTGCCTGAAACGCACTTTAAGAGCATAAAAAATTTGAAAATGCCAGTAAAGTGCTGAAAGTTGCAGATATTCATGAAAATGACATCAGACTGTGAAATCAACTATCCTGAGCCACTTTTCTGAAGAAAATCTTTGAAACTATGTGGATTTCACAAAATCCACTTTTGGCCTCCTCTCTGCCTGAAACGCACTTTAAGAGCATAAAAAATTGAAAATGCCAGTAAAGTGCTGAAAGTTGCAGATATTCATGAAAATGACATCAGACTGTGAAATCAACTATCCTGAGCCACTTTTCTGAAGAAAATCTTTGAAACTATGTGGATTTCACAAAATCCACTTTTGGCCTCCTCTCTGCCTGAAACGCACTTTAAGAGCATAAAAAATTGAAAATGCCAGTAAAGTGCTGAAAGTTGCAGATATTCATGAAAATGACATCAGACTGTGAAATCAACTATCCTGAGCCACTTTTCTGAAGAAAATCTTTGAAACTATGTGGATTTCACAAAATCCACTTTTGGCCTCCTCTCTGCCTGAAACGCACTTTAAGAGCATAAAAAATTGAAAATGCCAGTAAAGTGCTGAAAGTTGCAGATATTCATGAAAATGACATCAGACTGTGAAATCAACTATCCTGAGCCACTTTTCTGAAGAAAATCTTTGAAACTATGTGGATTTCACAAAATCCACTTTTGGCCTCCTCTCTGCCTGAAACGCACTTTAAGAGCATAAAAAATTGAAAATGCCAGTAAAGTGCTGAAAGTTGCAGATATTCATGAAAATGACATCAGACTGTGAAATCAACTATCCTGAGCCACTTTTCTGAAGAAAATCTTTGAAACTATGTGGATTTCACAAAATCCACTTTTGGCCTCCTCTCTGCCTGAAACGCACTTTAAGAGCATAAAAAATTGAAAATGCCAGTAAAGTGCTGAAAGTTGCAGATATTCATGAAAATGACATCAGACTGTGAAATCAACTATCCTGAGCCACTTTTCTGAAGAAAATCTTTGAAACTATGTGGATTTCACAAAATCCACTTTTGGCCTCCTCTCTGCCTGAAACGCACTTTAAGAGCATAAAAAATTGAAAATGCCAGTAAAGTGCTGAAAGTTGCAGATATTCATGAAAATGACATCAGACTGTGAAATCAACTATCCTGAGCCACTTTTCTGAAGAAAATCTTTGAAACTATGTGGATTTCACAAAATCCACTTTTGGCCTCCTCTCTGCCTGAAACGCACTTTAAGAGCATAAAAAATTGAAAATGCCAGTAAAGTGCTGAAAGTTGCAGATATTCATGAAAATGACATCAGACTGTGAAATCAACTATCCTGAGCCACTTTTCTGAAGAAAATCTTTGAAACTATGTGGATTTCACAAAATCCACTTTGGCCTCCTCTCTGCCTGAAACGCACTTTAAGAGCATAAAAAATTGAAAATGCCAGTAAAGTGCTGAAAGTTGCAGATATTCATGAAAATGACATCAGACTGTGAAATCAACTATCCTGAGCCACTTTTCTGAAGAAAATCTTTGAAACTATGTGGATTTCACAAAATCCACTTTTGGCCTCCTCTCTGCCTGAAACGCACTTTAAGAGCATAAAAAATTGAAAATGCCAGTAAAGTGCTGAAAGTTGCAGATATTCATGAAAATGACATCAGACTGTGAAATCAACTATCCTGAGCCACTTTTCTGAAGAAAATCTTTGAAACTATGTGGATTTCACAAAATCCACTTTTGGCCTCCTCTCTGCCTGAAACGCACTTTAAGAGCATAAAAAATGAAAATGCCAGTAAAGTGCTGAAAGTTGCAGATATTCATGAAAATGACATCAGACTGTGAAATCAACTATCCTGAGCCACTTTTCTGAAGAAAATCTTTGAAACTATGTGGATTTCACAAAATCCACTTTTGGCCTCCTCTCTGCCTGAAACGCACTTTAAGAGCATAAAAATTGAAAATGCCAGTAAAGTGCTGAAAGTTGCAGATATTCATGAAAATGACATCAGACTGTGAAATCAACTATCCTGAGCCACTTTTCTGAAGAAAATCTTTGAAACTATGTGGATTTCACAAAATCCACTTTTGGCCTC
>JAFEUB010001785.1:0-47500 GCA_024529925.1 Ophthalmolycus amberensis
AATATATAACTGTACAGATGAATGAAAACTTATTTTGAAAACTGTTGTTCTGCAGAGAAATATTAGCACATTTTCTGATTTAAATGTGTAAAATACCAAGTGTGTTTTGAAAACGTTCTCTCTTTCGTTGATGGGAGAGCTAAAAGTCACTAGAAAATACAAGCGATGTTCCACTTCATCTGTCTTCAGGCCAGAAGAACTTCACAAATAATAAATTATAACGTTTTCGCGGCTAATGTGTGAGCATACAGTTGCTTATTCCCACAGAGCAACATGATCATTCATTCAGAGTTGTGTTTGTGTCGACGTATCCTCACACAACGGTTCATATTATATCCAACTAAACGTTACTCCTCATTTCTCCTGCTTTTCCCCACGAAAGAAGCAACACGAGTCAATGTCCGCTCGTTTCATACTTAGTCTTTTCAAAATAAACTTCCGTCTTCACAGGAAACAACTTGGTTAGAAAATTAGGAAAAGATCGTGAAATACTCAGGTTTAGGAAAAGATCATGAAATACTCAGTAACTCAGGTAATAAATTATTTTGTGACTTAACTACAAATTCCGTTGCATTACTTCGTAGGTATTCGCTACAAATGCTGGATAAGACTAGCCTGGGTTGTGTCCAGCTGCTGAACAGTTGTTATGATCGTTTTTAGCTCTGTTTTTGGTCTCCACCAGCTCCTGAACTAAACATCTGGCTCTTTAGCTGCTGGTTCCACAACAGAGCTTGTTTTTGTGACATTAAATGTGCTGTAAAACCAAAGCTATGAGCCAAAAGACATGAAAATGCTCAGTACGGCTGTGGAGTTGGTGATAAATCTACGAGCGTCGAGCTTTAACAAATAAGTTCACCAACAACTTGTGGTGCTCTTTGTGTTTTTAGATATCCATGGCCCAGTTCTGTCTTTTGCCCTCGTGTGTGTGTGTGTGTGTGTGTGTGTGTGTGTGTGTTATACCAGTAAGCACTCAGCGAAGGAAAGTGACAACAGGTGACAGTAATCCAATAAATGTCACGCATCCCGTGGACGGTCCAAACTGGCATTGTGTTTGTGTGGTGGGGGGTTGTGACAGGTGGGGGATTTGTTGTGGAGGGTGTTTGCGCCCACATTGTGTCTGTGTTGGACTGTTCCAGTGTGTTGGACTAGTAGGGGTGTAAATAGTTTAATCACAATACGATATTATGTTGATTCTTTGGACAACAATAGGATATTTGCTGTTATCACAAAGTCTGCCACGATACACTTTTAATCTGATTAAATCCAGGAGCCTGTGATCAATACGAGACGAGATCATGTTCCCCTTTAACACAATCAGTTCCATTTATATCAACTCACAAGAAGACACTAAAATATGATGAGACAACTCCTCACTGGGCTCTGGAGGAAGGAGGCTCTGAAATGTGAGAATATGTATGTATACATCCATACATGTATGTATACATGTATGTATACATACATCCATGTATGCATACATGTATGTATACATGGATGTATACATACATACATGGGTGTATACATTCATACATGGATGGATGTATACATACATGTATGTATACATCCATCCATGTATGTATAATAAGTTAAAACACTTCATCACGGTTTCAGTTGGCAGATTGGATCTCAGATGAACGGGCTTGTGACATGTTGGAAGGAGAGTGTGGAGACAGCAGTGGGAGTTCTCCTCCTCGTGGTACTGACTCATTGGTGGGAGAAGTTATGTGACTGTGGAGTGGACGGGGATCTCCAGGA
The DNA here is from genome assembly GCA_024529925.1 of Ophthalmolycus amberensis. NCBI lineage: Eukaryota > Metazoa > Chordata > Actinopteri > Perciformes > Zoarcidae > Ophthalmolycus > Ophthalmolycus amberensis. Next base: position 1,753 of record JAFEUB010001785.1, read on the forward strand.
CACCTGATGGAAACACTTGGTGGAAGGTTACAGCTGCGAGGGGGGGTGAGAGTAGTGGGGGGGGATCCCGCTTCCCATCCCAAATTTGGAATCTCCCCCTCCTCCCTCTCCCCCAGTGACTCACCCTTGTTTGCCCGTCCCGGTCCAAGTCATTCACTCCGTTGCTCCAGACTAAACTTCCTTCCTCAGTGATGGCGCAGGAGGCCAAGCAGGTCAAGTGTGTGAGTGCCGTCGCCGGCCTGGTCCGGGCGCTGAGGAGCCGGCTGAAGGCACTCAGGCGGCTCCTGCTGCTCGCCGGGACGGACGGCAGCCGACCAGAACCGGCACCGAAGTTTGATGGAGGGGGGGGAGTTTTAGGCTGTTGTGGACCAGCGAACCTCACCGGTTTGTCTGTGAGTAGTCGTGTGTGTGTGTGTGTGTGTGTGTGTGTGTGTGTGTGTGTGTGTGTGTGTGTGTGTGTGTGTGTGTGTGTGTGTGTGTGTGTGTGTGTGTGTGTGTGTGTGTGTGTGTGTGTGTGTGTGCCGTGTGTGTTTCGTGCCCGTTTGCTGACATGTTGTTTAAAAGACGTTCTGTTGGAGCCGGTTTGATTTATAGCATAGTGATCACAGACAAATACAGCAAACATTGTGACAACACATTCATGTAATTATGATACAGATAAACTACTGTGTGTGTGTGTGTGTTGTGAGTTTCATGTTACCTCCACCATCATCCCCTCCAACACTGACGTGTCCTTAGTAAACTACACTGAGACTGGTTCATATAGAGCAGCGGTTCCCAAACTTTTTAGGCCACGCACCCCCTTCTACATCCCGACCGGGTTCACGCACCCCCAATCTCCCCCCCCCCCCCCCCCACACACACCTTAATAAAAAAAAAAGCAACAGAAGCCGCATAAAAATCGGACTAATGAGAGAACAGTTTGCTCGCGCGTGGCGTTTGTTTACAAGATAAAAAACACAAAAAACTCTTCCCGCACCGTGCCTTCGAAAATGTAACGGACGTACACCAGACGATTGGCCAGATTGGCCACATCTGTAGACTCGTCTACTTGCAGAGAGTAAAACTCACTCTTCTTCACGCAACCGATTAATGTAGCCAGGATGTCTTCGGACAAAGCATCGATGCGTGCGACACAGTGTTGTTGGACGCCGGGATCACGTCCAACTTTTTCGCTTCTCTCTCTCCAATCATACATTCCACCATCGCTTTAACATTTTTTTCCCTCTCCACCACCGCCTCTCCTTCTCCCTATTACGCGGTCAGAATACTACCACAACACGCCGCCTGTCTCCGGCAGAAATGCGCTCATCCACGCACGGGAACAACACCGAGTTGTTATATATTACGAAAATACGTTCATGGTAAAACGTAATTGAGAATGCATTTTAGTTTTGGGGGAACGTAATTTTTAGGAGACAGGACTGCACCGCCATTACATTTTTCCTCTCGCGCACCCCCTAGAGGCAGCTCGCGCACCCGTGCGCGAGCTGCGAGTTTTGGAGAGCTTCTTTGCAAAGAGGGAAAGGCCACTAAGGAGACAGAAGAAGAGCTACAACTTCCAAGAAAACGAAAGCTTCATTTAACAGACAATATCAGGAGTCTGATTAAATATCAGGAGTAATTCTGACGCGCCAAACCCGCTCTGCAGAATATGTGGCGACAGAAGAAGATCAGCTGCTGGAGGTTGTAAATGACGGTGGCCTTAAAAGTGTGTTTGAGACAACAACTCTGCTGGTGTTTGGATTCAAATCAAGGCTGAATATCCTGAGATCACCACTAAAGCACTGAACACCCTGCTTCCATTTCACACATCCTCTCTGTGAAGCGGGATGTCTCAGGACTAGACTGAGACTGGTTCATATAGAGGATCAGGACTAGACTGAGACTGGTTCATATAGAGGATCAGGACTAGACTGAGACTGGTTCATATAGAGGATCAGGACTAGACTGAGACTGGTTCATATAGAGGATCAGGACTAGACTGAGACTGGTTCATATAGAGGATCAGGACTAGACTGAGACTGGTTCATATAGAGGATCAGGACTAGACTGAGACTGGTTCATATAGAGGATCAGGACTAGACTGAGACTGGTTCATATAGAGGACTCGTGTTGATGTCCATCAGTGTAGAAGCGTGTGCAGCGTTTCTGTTGATTAGATCTGGTGTGTGTGTGTGTGTGTGTGTGTGTGTGTGTGTGTGCGCCTCTTAATGAGGTCTGATGTGTGTAACGTCTCTCGAGGCCTCTTAATGAGGTCTGATGGTGGACAGATGATGAGAGGTGTTGCTGTGCTGATGTGCTGCAGATCCTCCAGATGTTCCACTGACGGCTCAGTGGAGACACGTTACCCTCATGTTAGTGACGTGTTGCTGCGCTGTGAAGACTGACGGCCTCACGTGTTACGACGGCGTAGAGACTGTTGGAACACTTTTAAATAAATCTAATCTTCCTGATTTACTGCTAACAGATTAGCCAGCATTGTGTTTATTTATGCTTAAAGAAAGTCCTTTTTATTTTAACAATACGTGCGTAAACTCCAGATTGATGCCCAATTAAACACAACTACATTACTATAACTTAATACAAATATCAGGGATTAATCATCACTTGTATCATATTACCTTTGTATATTATATTTTAATATTAGAAAATAGCCTTCTCAGTGTGAAGCTGCTGAAGAAATGAATGATGTTCATCAGTGTTGATGGATGAATAGATGAGGAATACTCACTCGTTTGCTGCTTTAATTCCAAATTTGAGATTCATCATCTCGTCCGGCTCATTCTTCATGAATATCTGACACATTAAATCATAAAATATCGTTTACACATCAAGGTCAGTTTAGTCAGCCTGTGAAAACGGTTTCAGCGTTTGAGTTGCATTGTGGGAAGTGTAGGAGTCAGCATTGTTTTGGAGCTTCATTCATAGAAGAACGAGAAGGAAATCTCTCTCTGCTGCAATCATTTTACCTTTTATTTATTTTAAATCTGTCATTTAAATAATTATTTAATTGAAATAATTCGTCATTTAAATAATTATTTAATAGTAATTGAATTATCATAATTTAAATAATCTGTCATTTAAATAATTAAATGTAATGATTAATAATATAATAATAATTCAACTTAATTAACGGAAGTAAACCCACAATTAATTGCATTAAATTCAAAGTTACAGAACCTGATAAAGAAACCTGTTCAAGTATCTTTTCGAAGCTGAAACCATTAATTACGGAAACTATTTTGACAACTGATTAAATGTTTAAATGGCTTTAGTTTCATTAAATGTGAGGATATTCTGCTTTTCTTTGTTTTATGTCATTTAAAATCTGAATATTTTGGACTGTCCGACAAAAAACAACAAAACAAATGATGCAGAAAACTGAAAGCTAATGAATTATTTGTTGCAGCATTAGCACGATCTTCGTCGTCGTATCGATCAATAGATTTAGTTTAGATGTAATGACTGTAAAGCTGAGCGTCTGGGTTCATTCCTGTGATTGAAACGGGACCAGTTCCTATGAACTCTGCACGATTGAGATGGAAATAAATGCTAACAGGGACAATAACAGGGTTATTAGAGAGGCAGGTAGTGTGTGTGTGCGTGTGTGCGTGTGTGTGTGTGTGCGTGTGTGCGTGCGTGCGTGCGTGCGTGCGTGCGTGCGTGCGTGCTCGTTCAGAGCACAGGTGCTGGGTTTGCAGTTTTAATCCGTGTGATTAAGAGGTGCTACATGAGCATCCTGTCGCTTCGGCTCTGATCCTCCATCTGTGGTCTGACTCACACACACGCTCTCACACACACACACACACATACATGGAAATCCATCATTCCTAAGCTCCTCATCTTCTCAAACATTTCATCTCGTTTTGTCAGCCGGTCAGCAGCATCTCAACCCTCTGTGTGCTTCTGTTGGTCCGTCTCTCTGCTTCGTCCTGATGGATGATGTCATTCACACGTTCACCAGTGTGATGTTTCGTTCCCGGCGCTGATGACATGCGGCGTAATGCGTGGCTTTACATTAAAGATGTGAACAGGGTTTTCATAAGAAAATGGGAGCACAAGAAGTCTGAATTGTGATTCAAATCAAAGATTAAACATTTTATCACAACTTTCAAACCTCGACAGTTTCAAGGACACATTTTCTTCTTCACCAAGACGTTTCCCCAGCTCAAGCTGAGAGGATTATGACACTGTGCTTACATGTTGTGATGCTTTCTTTATGATTCTACTCCGCTTCATGTCAGAGGCTCGTGCGGTTCTTTTTAATCCACTTCATTGACCTGAGAGCTTATAGCTTTAGATGAATGCATTCATAAACGTCATGAAGTAGATTAAACCACCCATCTGTGTGTTAAGCAGGTAGAATTAGTTCTATTTAAACCAGCTGCAACATTAAAACGCTGTTGTGTAGTGGAGAGTTACGCAACATAATCCAATATAACATTATATATATATAATGTTTTATAGACTGGCCCCTTTGAGTGTGTAATAATATAAAAGTAATCATTCGTTTTGGTCTCAGTTAGTCGTTATTAACGCCGTTTCAGGCTTAATGACATATTTTCCAAATAATTTATGAGCTCATCTCAGGTTATTACTGGTTTAAGACAATATAGTACTGGTTTAAGACAGTATAGTACTGGTTTAAGACAATATAGTGCTGGTTTAAGACAATATAGTACTGGTTTAAGACAATATAGTACTGGTTTAAGACAGTATAGTGCTGGTTTAAGACAAGTATAGTACTGGTTTAAGACAATATAGTACTGGTTTAAGACAATATAGTACTGGTTTAAGACAGTATAGTGCTGGTTTAAGACAGTATAGTACTGGTTTAAGACAGTATAGTACTGGTTTAAGACAGTATAGTACTGGTTTAAGACAGTATAGTACTGGTTTAAGACAATATAGTACTGGTTTAAGACAATATAGTACTGGTTTAAGACAGTATAGTGACTGGTTTAAGACAATATAGTACTGGTTTAAGACAGTATAGTACTGGTTTAAGACAATATAGTACTGGTTTAAGACAGTATAGTACTGGTTTAAGACAAGTATAGTACTGGTTTAAGACAATATAGTACTGGTTTAAGACAGTATAGTACTGGTTTAACGACAGTATAGTAGCTGGTTTAAGACAGTATAGTACTGGTTTAAGACAATATAGTGCTGGTTTAAGACAGGTATAGTACTGGTTTAAGACAGTATAGTGGCTGGTTTAAGACAATATAGTACTGGTTTAAGACAGTATAGTACTGGTTTAAGACAATATAGTACTGGTTTAAGACAATATAGTACTGGTTTAAGACAATATAGTACTGGTTTAAGACAGTATAGTGCTGGTTTAAGACAGTATAGTACTGGTTTACGACAGTATAGTACTGGTTTAAGACGGTATAGTGCTGGTTTAAGACAGTATAGTACTGGTTTAAGACAGTATAGTACTGGTTTAAGACGGTATAGTGCTGGTTTAAGACGGTATAGTGCTGGTTTACGACTGTATAGTGCTGGTTTACGACAGTATAGTACTGGTTTAAGACGGTATAGTGCTGGTTTAAGACGGTATAGTACTGGTTTAAGACGGTATAGTGCTGGTTTAAGACGGTATAGTGCTGGTTTAAGACGGTATAGTACTGGTTTAAGACGGTATAGTGCTGGTTTAAGACGGTATAGTGCTGGTTTAAGACGGTATAGAACTGGTTTAAGACGGTATAGTGCTGGTTTAAGACGGTATAGTGCTGGTTTAAGGCGGTATAGTGCTGGTTTAAGACGGTATAGTGCTGGTTTAAGGCGGTATAGTGCTGGTTTAAGGCGGTATAGTGCTGGTTTACGACGGTATAGTGCTGGTTTACGACGGTATAGTGCTGGTTTACGACGGTATAGTGCTGGTTTAAGGCGGTATAGTGCTGGTTTACGGCGGTATAGTGCTGGTTTACGGCGGTATAGTGCTGGTTTACGACGGTATAGTGCTGGTTTACGACGGTATAGTGCTGGTTTACGACGGTATAGTGCTGGTTTAAGGCGGTATAGTGCTGGTTTAAGACGGTATAGTGCTGGTTTAAGACGGTATAGTGCTGGTTTACGACGGTATAGTGCTGGTTTAAGGCGGTATAGTGCTGGTTTAAGGCGGTATAGTGCTGGTTTAAGGCGGTATAGTGCTGGTTTAAGGCGGTATAGTGCTGGTTTAAGGCGGTATAGTGCTGGTTTAAGGCGGTATAGTGCTGGTTTAAGGCGGTATAGTGCTGGTTTAAGGCGGTATAGTGCTGGTTTAAGGCGGTATAGTGCTGGTTTAAGGCGGTATAGTGCTGGTTTAAGGCGGTATAGTGCTGGTTTAAGGCGGTATAGTGCTGGTTTAAGGCGGTATAGTGCTGGTTTACGACGGTATAGTGCTGGTTTAAGGCGGTATAGTGCTGGTTTAAGGCGGTATAGTGCTGGTTTAAGACGGTATAGTGCTGGTCTACGACGGTATAGTGCTGGTTTACGACGGTATAGTGCTGGTTTAAGACGGTATAGTGCTGGTTTACGACGGTATAGTGCTGGTTTACGACGGTATAGTGCTGGTTTACGACGGTATAGTGCTGGTTTAAGACGGTATAGTGCTGGTTTAAGGACGGTATAGTGCTGGTTTAAGGCGGTATAGTGCTGGTTTAAGGCGGTATAGTACTGGTTTAAGGCGGTATAGTACTGGTTTAAGGCGGTATAGTACTGGTTTAAGGCGGTATAGTACTGGTTTAAGGCGGTATAGTACTGGTTTAAGGCGGTATAGTACTGGTTTAAGGCGGTATAGTACTGGTTTAAGGCGGTATAGTACTGGTTTAAGGCGGTATAGTACTGGTTTAAGGCTGGTATAGTACTGGTTTAAGACGGTATAGTACTGGTTTAAGACGGTATAGTGCTGGTTTAAGACGGTATAGTGCTGGTTTAACGCGGTATAGTACTGGTTTAAGGCGGTATAGTACTGGTTTAAGACGGTATAGTACTGGTTTAAGGCGGTATAGTACTGGTTTAAGACGGTATAGTACTGGTTTACGGATCCGTCAATTAGCCAAGATGATCGTATGACTATTAGTCGACTAAGACTTTATTTGACCTACTTTTCCAGATAAAACATCTGTACTTTCTAAAAATGATTTATTTATGAAGTACTTTTAAGTATTATGTAGTGAGGTATTTGCACCTTTACTGATTTAAAGTATCATAGTAATTCATTTACTCCGGAATAAGACAGAGGAGAGGTGATAACGGTTCAAATAAAGATTGAAAAAAGGCGAGAAAATAGAAGGGAGGGAGGAAGGAAGGAAGGAAGGGAGGGAGGGAGGGAGGGAGGGGGAGGGAGATGTCTCTGAGGGAGAGAGAAAGAGGGAGACACAGAGTAAGAGAGAGAGAGAGAGAAGTGCTTTCCATCCTGTAGTCGCTCAGTCGATGCACGGGAGCATGTTAGCACCACAGAGCCTCAGCCGCCGTCGGGACTACAGGACCCACAATGCACTGGGACACCCGGCAGCCAGCCGGTCACCCACCTGGGAACTACAGGTACGGAAGAAAAGGAGACAGTGAAGCGGTAGAAGGAAGACGACGTAGGTGGACAGAGAGAGAAGAGGTTGGGGAGAAGAGGATGGAGTTGGGAGTGCAGAGCACAGAGGATGATGGGGGATGTAGTCTTTGTTCACCTGTTTACTTGTTTGGATTATGGCATCGATATCCAGCGTACGCGTAGCATGAAGCTAGGAGGCTTTAGAGTTTGAAGGAGGGATGCTGTCACACAGTATGGTGTCATTAGTCACTCAGCTACAGAGGGGAGCAGGTATCGGGGGTGGCTCCATGACAAGTGTGTGTGCGTGCGTGTGTGTGTGCGTGTGTGTGTGTGTTTTGTAATATCCCACTGAGCGGATGACGAACATTCAGAAGCCCTGCTCAACCTGTTGAGTGATTCACTGAGACGAAGGGGAAACATTCTCACACTGATAGCGTCGCAGCTCTTCAGGATTGTTTTGTCTTTGGATTTACCTGCTGCTTTATGAACTACGTTTCCCAGAATGCCTTTCAATAAATGAATAACACCCAGATAGCACGCCTAAACTTGCTCCATCCAGCTGGTTGTTGTTGTTAAGTGTAGAATGTAGAAATACGGTCTACTGTTAGTGTAGAAACTTGCTCACTGCCTGCAATGCATTCTGGTCTATTGAGGCTAAAAATAAGACTTACATTAAGATTAAAGCGTTGCTCAGGCATGATTTTTGGTGAATTTAAAAGCACAAACTATGAGCGTTGTTTAGAAAACTCTTCCTCTACTTTCACGAGTTGCTCATATGATACTTGGTATGTGGCCAAAAGTATGTGGACACTCTAAAGTAAGTACTTTTATGTACTTTTGATCCGTTGTTTTTCCTGGTTTGGGCTGAACGTCTCCGTTCTAATGAATGAGCACTTGAGGGCGTAACAGCGATGAACACTGTGTGTGTTTACAGGACGACGTGCCGATGAAGGAGATCAGCATCACTCACCACGTGAAGGAGGGCTCAGAGAAGGCCGACCCACGACAGTTCGAGCTCCGCAAAGTCCTCGGACAAGGCTCCTTCGGCAAGGTGTGTGTGTGTGTGTGTGTGTGTGTGTGTGTGTGTGTGTGTGTGTGTGTGTGTGTGTGTGTGTGTGTGTGTGTGTGTGTGTGTGTGTGTGTGTGTGTGTGTGAACGTGGGTTTCATTTCACAATGTTTTCATTTTTAATAAAGTGTTTTTGAGAGCCCGTTGCCGAGGAGACTACAGTCTGAGGGCCCTTCACACTCCCGCTCAGTATCATCGTCTTTGTGAATGAACTGTGTGTGTGTGTGTGTGTGTGTGTGTGTGTGTGTGTGTGTGTTAATCTGCATAAGTGTGAACCAGAAGAAGAAAAAGGAGGCTAACCCAAACAAACACACACAGTAGATGTAATAGAGAGGGGAAGTCCCGCCCCTTTACGGTGGACCACCACGGGACTCATTTTTATATTTAGAATATGTGCGGTAGTTAACGGAGAGAGACAAATAAAGACATGATGCTGTTTGAACTGTGCCATGAATTCCTCATACGGTGTTTGTACATTTAAAAGTTCAGTAGCATTTTATCATTAAAACTGTTAAAGACCGAGAAAGTACTTAATTAGAAAGACGATGCACCTAAAAGACATTTCTCTGTGAAGCTACAGTACCAGTGTTTTAGTCGCTGCATAAATAATAAAGGAATGTTTCTTCTTCTTCTTCTAAAACACAAAATGAAACGTAAACTGTAGCTAAGTTAGCTAGCTAGTTAGCTAGTTAGCTAGCGGCTATGTCGAGAGATGTAGTTCACTGATCGGTTTCACACGAAACTAAATGATACTACGACAAACTTATGACTTAAAAGCTGCATTCTCTCTAGTGTCCACCAGGGGGCGACTCCTCTGGTTGTATAGAGTCTATGAGAAAATGACTCTACTTCTCTCTTGATTTATTACCTCAGTAAACATTGTAAACATGAGTTTATGGTCTCAATCTCTCGTTTCAAGTCTTCTTCAATACAGCATGATGTTCATTTAGTACATTATGGTCCATTTAGAGTCACACAGACCATAAAGCAGGGGATGCTTTAGGGCGGGGCTACACGGTGATTGACAGGTCCTCTACCAGAGACGTATACGGCGTCTCTACGTCACTCCTCCTCAGTCCAGATATGGTCACTTCCTGTTCACTGGTTAGAAAAAACAAGATGGCGACGGCTAAAATGCTTTAGAACGTCAGTCCACAAACTTGTGTGTGTTCAGGTGTTTCTGGTGAGGAAGGTCACGGGACCAGACGCCGGTCAGCTCTACGCCATGAAAGTCCTGAAGAAAGCTACACTGAAAGGTACGAAGAAGAGGTTCAACCATCTGCTCTTCTTCTTCTTCTTCTTCTTGTTTTTTTAAAAGTTGAAACTAACAAGTTGAATAGAAAGATGATCAATGAGAAAGTGTGTTTTTGTATTTGCTCAGTTGTGGAATTTCTTGTGAGAGGAGAAGAGAGAGGAAGAGGAGAAGGGAGAGAGGAAGAGGAGAAGGGAGAGGTGAAGAGGTGAAGAGAGGAAGAGGAGAAGAGCGAGAGGAAGAGGAGAAGAGCGAGAGGAAGAGGAGAAGAGCGAGAGGAAGAGGAGAAGAGCGAGAGGAAGAGGAGAAGAGAGAGAGGAAGAGGAGAAGAGAGAGGAAGAGGTGAAGAGAGAGGAAGAGGTGAAGAGAGAGCAAGAGGAGAAGAGAGAGGAAGAGGTGAAGAGAGAGGAAGAGGTGAAGAGAGAGAGGAAGAGGAGAAGAGAGAGAGGAAGAGGAGAAGAGAGAGAGGAAGAGGAGAAGAGAGAGGAAGAGGAGAAGAGAGAGGAAGAGGTGAAGAGAGAGAGGAAGAGGAGAAGAGAGAGGAAGAGGTGAAGAGAGAGGAAGAGAGAGGAAGAGGAAGAGGTGAAGAGAGAGGAAGAGGTGAAGAGAGAGGAAGAGGGGAAGAGAGAGGAAGAGGAGAAGAGAGAGAGGAAGAGGAGAAGAGAGAGGAAGAGGAGAAGAGAGAGGAAGAGGAGAAGAGAGAGGAAGAGGAGAAGAGAGAGGAAGAGGTGAAGAGAGAGAGGAAGAGGTGAAGAGAGAGAGGAAGAGGTGAAGAGAGAGGAAGAGGTGAAGAGAGAGAGGAAGAGAGAGGAAGAGGAGAAGAGAGAGAGGAAGAGGAGAAGAGAGAGGAAGAGGTGAAGAGAAGAGAGAGGAAGAGGTGAAGAGAGAGAGGAAGAGGTGAAGAGAGAGGAAGAGGAGAAGAGAGAGGAAGAGGAGAAGAGAGAGGAAGAGGAGAAGAGAGAGGAAGAGGTGAAGAGAGAGGAAGAGGTGAAGAGGAAGAGGAGAAGAGGTGAAGAGGTGAAGAGAGAGGAAGAGGTGAAGAGAGAGGAAGAGGAGAAGAGAGAGGAAGAGAAGAAGAGAGAGGAAGAGGAGAAGAGAGAGGAAGAGGTGAAGAGAGAGGAAGAGGTGAAGAGGAAGAGGAGAAGAGGTGAAGAGGAAGAGGAGAAGAGAGAGGAAGAGGTGAAGAGAGAGGAAGAGGAGAAGAGAGAGAGGAAGAGGTGAAGAGAGAGAGGAAGAGGAGAAGAGAGAGAGGAAGAGGAGAAGAGAGAGGAAGAGGTGAAGAGAGAGGAAGAGGAGAAGAGAGAGGAAGAGATGAAGAGAGAGAGGAAGAGGAGAAGAGAGAGGAAGAGGAGAAGAGAGAGGAAGAGGAGAAGAGAGAGGAAGAGGTGAAGAGAGAGAGGAAGAGGTGAAGAGAGAGAGGAAGAGGTGAAGAGAGAGAGGAAGAGGAGAAGAGAGAGGAAGAGGTGAAGAGAGAGAGGAAGAGAGAGGAAGAGGAGAAGAGAGAGAGGAAGAGGTGAAGAGAAGAGAGAGGAAGAGGTGAAGAGAGAGAGGAAGAGGTGAAGAGAGAGGAAGAGGTGAAGAGAGAGGAAGAGGTGAAGAGAGAGGAAGAGGAGAAGAGAGGAAAGAAGAGAGAGAGGAAGAGGAGAAGAGAGAGGAAGAGGAGAAGAGAGAGGAAGAGGAGAAGAGAGAGGAAGAGGTGAAGAGGAGAAGAGAGAGGAAGAGGTGAAGAGGAGAAGAGAGAGGAAGAGGTGAAGAGGAGAAGAGAGAGGAAGAGGAGAAGAGAGAGGAAGAGGTGAAGAGGAGAAGAGAGAGGAAGAGGTGAAGAGAGAGAGGAAGAGGAGAAGAGAGAGGAAGAGGTGAAGAGAGAGAGGAAGAGGAGAAGAGAGAGGAAGAGGTGAAGAGAGAGGAAGAGGAGAAGAGAGAGGAAGAGGAGAAGAGAGAGGAAGAGGAGAAGAGGTGAAGAGAGAGGAAGAGGTGAAGAGGAGAAGAGAGAGGAAGAGGTGAAGAGAGAGGAAGAGGTGAAGAGAGAGAGGAAGAGGAGAAGAGAGAGGAAGAGGTGAAGAGAGAGGAAGAGGAGAAGAGAGAGGAAGAGGAGAAGAGAGAGGAAGAGGTGAAGAGGAGAAGAGAGAGGAAGAGGTGAAGAGAGAGGAAGAGGTGAAGAGGAGAAGAGAGAGGAAGAGGAGAAGAGAGAGGAAGAGGTGAAGAGGAGAAGAGAGAGGAAGAGGTGAAGAGGAGAAGAGAGAGGAAGAGGTGAAGAGGAGAAGAGAGAGGAAGAGGAGAAGAGAAAAAAAGAGGTGAAGAGGAGAAGAGAGAGGAAGAGGAGAAGAGAGAGGAAGAGGTGAAGAGAGAGAGGAAGAGGAGAAGAGAGAGGAAGAGGTGAAGAGAGAGGAAGAGGTGAAGAGAGAGAGGAAGAGGTGAAGAGAGAGAGGAAGAGGAGAAGGGAGAGAAGAAGAGGTGAAGAGAGAGAGGAAGAGGAGAAGGGAGAGAAGAAGAGGTGAAGAGAGAGAGGAAGAGGAGAAGGGAGAGAAGAAGAGGTGAAGAGAGAGAGGAAGAGGTGAAGAGAGAGAGGAAGAGGTGAAGAGAGAGAGGAAGAGGAGAAGGGAGAGAAGAAGAGGTGAAGAGAGAGAGGAAGAGGTGAAGAGAGAGAGGAAGAGGAGAAGGGAGAGAAGAAGAGGTGAAGAGAGAGAGGAAGAGGAGAAGGGAGAGAAGAAGAGGTGAAGAGAGAGAGGAAGAGGAGAAGGGAGAGAAGAAGAGGTGAAGAGAGAGAGGAAGAGGTGAAGAGAGAGAGGAAGAGGTGAAGAGAGAGAGGAAGAGGAGAAGGGAGAGAAGAAGAGGTGAAGAGAGAGAGGAAGAGGTGAAGAGAGAGAGGAAGAGGAGAAGAGGTAAAGTCCTAAATGTTCAGCTCCAGTTAGACACCATCTGGTGGTGGAAAGAAACACAACACGCTCCTTTAATTGATGTTTATTTGCTTCGTTCTTGTCCTTCCTCTCTCCTCGTCTTCATCAGAAATAAGGGAGGCTTGTTTTATTGTCGGCGTCTTCACTCAGTGCTTTATCTGGTGATTGATGTGTTTTCCACTCCTGTGTGTTTCCAGTGCGTGACCGGGTCAGGACGAAGATGGAGAGAGACATCCTGGTGGAGGTCAACCATCCCTTCATCGTCAAACTGCACTACGGTGAGTCGGCCAATCGCAGACCGTCGGCGGTGAGTCACCGGCCAATCAGAACTCACGGCTCCTCAGAGCTCATCTGGATTTTGTTTCCTCCCCTCAGCGTTTCAGACGGAGGGGAAGCTCTACCTGATCCTGGACTTCCTCAGAGGAGGAGACCTCTTCACTCGTCTCTCTAAAGAGGTGACTCCTCTTCATCACTTCATCACTTGTTTAAACACAAGGAGAGTTCGTTAGGAGTGAGATTATCCACAACGTCTGGAGGACAAACTGAAGAATACAAAGAGGAAATCCCTCGTACAACAAATGAAGCTATGATGCTAATGATGAATGTATTATCTCTCATGGGAAATTACATTTCCTACTCTAGTTTCAGTAAATTACAAACACATGACACAGCTCTTCTCCAGTACACAATACTTTCTTTATTCACGAACGTTAAATGACACAAACGTCCGGCTGACGTGCACCTCGCCGTGTGTTTCCGTTCTCATCGTGAGAGAAAATACTTTCAATTTACGACAACGACGAGGCAGTTCAGAATACTTTACATGAGACAGAAAAGGCTTCAAGAGGGAAACTAAGAGACACATTGAGTCAAATCAAACAAATCAACAGGAGAGGAAACGGTGCCGTCACACTGCAGTGTGAGGTGTGAGTGAATAGTTACATCTAGTTAAACAAAAGGGGAAAAGTTCTTCTCAAAAGTCTCCGTTTTCTACGCGCTAATGCGTCCGATACCAGAACCATGAACGCATGGAACACGTTTAAATCTCACTGTGTCTTCAAAAGACGTTTGCTTTTTAGGACACAGTTATCTTTGTGTATTTAAATGTCATTGCCCGACCGTCATCACGAACACGAACATGAGTCTCTGGATTATAACACTGTTGTGTGTTGTAGGTGATGTTCACAGAGGAGGACGTGAAGTTTTACCTGGCAGAGCTCGCGCTGGCCCTCAATCACCTCCACGGCCTGGGCATCATCTACAGAGACCTCAAGCCAGAGAAGTAGGCTCACACACACACTAATATACACACACACTCACACTCACACACACACTAATACACACACACTAATACACACACACACACTCACACACACACTAATACACACTCACACTCACACACACACTAATACACACACACACTCACACTCACACACACTCACACACACACTAATACACACACACTCACACACACACACACACACTAATATACACTCACACTCACACACACACACTAATACACACTCACACTCACACACACACTAATATACACACACACTCACACTCACACACACACTAATACACACACACTAATACACACACACACACTCACACACACACTAATACACACTCACACTCACACACACACTAATACACACACACTAATACACACACACACACTCACACACACACTAATACACACACACACACTCACACACACACTAATACACACACACACACACACACTAATATACACACACACTCACACTCACACACACACTAATACACACACTAATACACACACTCACACACACACTAATACACACTCACACACACACACACACACTAATACACACTCACACACACACACTAATATACACACACACTCACACTCACACACACACTAATACACACACACTAATACACACACACACACTCACACACACACTAATACACACTCACACTCACACACACACTAATACACACACACTAATACACACACACACACTCACACACACACTAATACACACACACACACTCACACACACACTAATACACACACACACACACACTAATATACACACACACTCACACTCACACACACACTAATACACACACACACACACACTAATATACACACACACTCACACTCACACACACACTAATACACACACTAATACACACACACACACTCACACACACACTAATACACACACACACACACTAATACACACACACACACTCACACACACACTAATACACACACACACTCACACTCTCACACACACACTCACACACACACTAATACACACTCACACTCTCACACACACTCACACACTCTCACACACTCACACACACACTAATACACACACACTCACACACACTAATACACACACACTCACACACTCACACACACACTCACACACACACTAATACACACACTCACACTCACTCACACACACACTAATACACACACACTCACACTCACACACACACTAATACACACACACTCGCACACTCACAGACACACACGCACACACACACACAGTCACACTCACACACTCACACACTCACACACACGCACAGTCACACTCACACACACACTTACACACACGCACAGTCACACACACACGCACAGTCACACTCACACACACACACACACACTCACACACACAGTCACACTCACACACACACACGCACAGTCACACACACACACACACACACTTACACACACGCACAGTCACACTCACACACACTCGCACACACACACGCACGCACAGTCACTCACACACACTCTCACACACACACACTCACACACACACACACAGTCATGCTGCAGTATAAATATTTGCCTGCAGATATTTATTGAAGAGTACAAATAAAAAGCATTTCTGTTATTTCAGCATCCTGCTCGATGAGGAGGGACACATCAAGCTGACCGGTGCGTAATGTTACACTGCTGTGTGTGTGTGTGTGTGTGTGTTTACCAGTAGTGGAGGAAGTATTCAGATCTTTTACTACAGTAAAAGTACTAATACCACACAGTACAATTACTCTGTTTTCGTAAAATGTTCCTTCAGTAAAAGTCTGTCATTAAAATGTAGTTAAAGTATTTAAACTGATATATATTATATATTATATATTATTACTCATGCATTCATTTAAAATGCATTCAGTCCAAACCTCAACATTATCACTGACAGACTAACATTGTTAAGAGCAGCACGGTAAACGTGCTGTGCTTCGTGCTTGAAGCTGCTGTAACCTCTGCTCCTCCTCCTGCTCAGACTTCGGCCTCAGTAAGGAGTCGGTGGACCAGGAGAACAAGGCGTACTCCTTCTGTGGGACGGTGGAGTACATGGCCCCCGAGGTGGTGAACAGGCGGGGACACACGCACAGCGCCGACTGGTGGTCGTACGGCGTGCTCATGGTGAGAGGAGAGCGCCCGCTGTGCTGTGTTTGTGCTGACGCGACCTCCTGCTGTCTGTTGTTC
The DNA here is from genome assembly GCA_024529925.1 of Ophthalmolycus amberensis. Classification (NCBI taxonomy): domain Eukaryota; kingdom Metazoa; phylum Chordata; class Actinopteri; order Perciformes; family Zoarcidae; genus Ophthalmolycus; species Ophthalmolycus amberensis. The sequence continues at coordinate 17,999 of JAFEUB010001785.1, forward strand.
AGAGCTGAAGGTTCCACTCTCAAGTAATCTGATTACAGTAGAATTAACCCTGGTCATCCCAACAGCCAATCACAGAGGAGCAGTGTTGTTGAAGAAACAACAACACTGTTAGGGTTAAGATTCTGATTTACAATCCTACAATATGTAATAAACGTAGTGACTTGGTTGGTATGTTCCTCTCTTCTCTTAAAGAACAGTAACGATACTTCTGGTTCATGTCATGAAGTTCTGTCACTTTACAAACAACTTGGGTTGAATATGACACAATGTAACTGATGTCATGTTCCACAAAACTAGCAACAATAAACGCATTTTACTTCTCAGCATTCGTCAGTTTCAGACCTGTTTGTTGTTGTTTGTTGTGCAACGCGTTGACCTGTTTGTTGTTGTTTGTTGTGCAACGCGTTGACCTGTTTGTTGTGCAACGCGTTGACCTGTTTGTTGCTGTTTGTTGTGCAACGCGTTGACCTGTTTGTTGCTGTTTGTTGTGCAACGCGTTGACCTGTTTGTTGTGCAACGCGTTGACCTGTTTGTTGTGCAACGCGTTGACCTGTTTGTTGCTGTTTGTTGTGCAACGCGTTGACCTGTTTGTTGTTGTTTGTTGTGCAACGCGTTGACCTGTTTGTTGTTGCTGTTTGTTGTGCAACGCGTTGACCTGTTTGTTGCTGTTTGTTGTGCAATGCGTTGACCTGTTTGTTTGTTGCTGTTTGTTGTGCAACGCGTTGACCTGTTTGTTGCTGTTTGTTGTGCAACGCGTTGACCTGTTTGTTGCTGTTTGTTGTGCAACGCGTTGACCTGTTTGTTGTTGTTCTGTCTCTCAGTTCGAGATGCTGACGGGAACGCTGCCGTTTCAGGGCAAAGACCGGAAAGAGACGATGACCATGATCCTCAAGTAAGAAACTTTACACCGTCAGATCGCTCGTATCCAATCACCGCCTCATCACGGCCGAGAAGAGGCTCCCCTCCTCCCCCCACAGGGTCCATATTAGAGGAGATAAAGTGCAGCACTCAGGAGGAAGAGGAAGACGAGCAGAGAGAGATAAATATTAACCCGTCCTGCTTCCTCCGTCGTCTCAGTTTCCCTCTGAATGAAAAGTGCTGAGCAGACTCTCTGCAGAGCGCTGACTGTGCTTCCTGTGCCGTCGGCTCGTCTTTCACATACTTTCAGTTTGGAAACACAATGTGGACGGTTTAACAACACCAGAGCTGCAGCTCACTGCAGTTCCTCCTGTTTGTGTGTGTTCCATAGGGCCAAGCTGGGAATGCCACAGTTCTTGAGTTCAGAAGCTCAGAGTCTCCTCAGGAACCTCTTCAAACGCAACCCTTCCAACAGATTAGGTAAGAACAGAACATACAAACTATTTCAAATGCATGCAGGTATCCTGCATCTGCAGTCTGGTCGTTCAGGTAAACTGTACATGAATCCACAAATCAACGTACATGCAGCAGATTCCTGATAGGATCAATAACAGGAGCCCAAATCTGAACTAGTTCACCGTATGAGTCAGAGGAGGAGGAGCTAATCTCCAGATAGAGACTCACAGTCATTGAGTAGTAGTGTGTAATACATCTTCTTCCTTTGTGCCACAGAGCTCCACCATGAACACACACTCAAATACTCACTACAGCACCAAATGTGGATTAATCCGCCGCTGAAAATAGTCCCCAACAAACGCTCCGTTTCCTCCTGTTTGTTTGTTTGTTTGTTGGATAAATACTGGACTGACGGCTGTTTGTTTGTTTGTTTGTTGGATAAATACTGGACTGACGGCTGTTTGTTTGTTTGTTTGTTGGATAAATACTGGACTGACGGCTGTTTGTTTGTTTGTTTGTTGGATAAATACTGGACTGACGGCTGTTTGTTTGTTTGTTTGTTTGTTTGTTTGTTGGATAAATACTGGACTGACGGCTGTTTGTTTGTTGGATAAATACTGGACTGACGGCTGTTTGTTTGTTTGTTTGTTGGATAAATACTGGACTGACAGCTGTTTGTTTGTTTGTTGGATAAATACTGGACTGACGGCTGTTTGTTTGTTTGTTTGTTGGATAAATACTGGACTGACAGCTGTTTGTTTGTTTGTTTGTTGGATAAATACTGGACTGACAGCTGTTTGTTTGTTTGTTTGTTGGATAAATACTGGACTGACGGCTGTTTGTTTGTTTGTTTGTTGGATAAATACTGGACTGACGGCTGTTTGTTTGTTTGTTTGTTGGATAAATACTGGACTGACAGCTGTTTGTTTGTTTGTTTGTTTGTTTGTTGGATAAATACTGGACTGACGGCTGTTTGTTTGTTGGATAAATACTGGACTGACGGCTGTTTGTTTGTTTGTTTGTTGGATAAATACTGGACTGACGGCTGTTTGTTTGTTTGTTGGATAAATACTGGACTGACAGCTGTTTGTTTGTTTGTTTGTTGGATAAATACTGGACTGACGGCTGTTTGTTTGTTTGTTTGTTGGATAAATACTGGACTGACGGCTGTTTGTTTGTTTGTTTGTTGGATAAATACTGGACTGACGGCTGTTTGTTTGTTTGTTTGTTGGATAAATACTGGACTGACGGCTGTTTGTTTGTTTGTTTGTTGGATAAATACTGGACTGACGGCTGTTTGTTTGTTTGTTTGTTGGATAAATACTGGACTGACGGCTGTTTGTTTGTTTGTTTGTTGGATAAATACTGGACTGACGGCTGTTTGTTTGTTTGTTGGATAAATACTGGACTGACGGCTGTTTGTTTGTTTGTTTGTTGGATAAATACTGGACTGACGGCTGTTGGTTTGTTTGCAGGAGCCGGACCAGACAGCGTGGAGGAGATCAAGAGGCATCAGTTCTTCAGCACCATCGACTGGAACGTCAGTGTCTCCTTTTTATAAACTTTATTAAAAGATTACTGTGAGGAACTTTAACTGGTCCTGAACCAGTCTCAGTGTAGTCCTGATCCTCTATATGAACCAGTCTCAGTGTAGTCCTGATCCTCTATGTGAACCAGTCTCAGTGTAGTCCTGATCCTCTATATGAACCAGTCTCAGTGTAGTCCTGATCCTCTATGTGAACCAGTCTCAGTGTAGTCCTGATCCTCTATATGAACCAGTCTCAGTGTAGTCCTGATCCTCTATGTGAACCAGTCTCAGTGTAGTCCTGATCCTCTATATGAACCAGTCTCACTGTAGTCCTGATCCTCTATATGAACCAGTCTCAGTGTAGTCCTGATCCTCTATATGAACCAGTCTCAGTGTAGTCCTGATCCTCTATATGAACCAGTCTCACTGTAGTCCTGATCCTCTATATGAACCAGTCTCAGTGTAGTCCTGATCCTCTATATGAACCAGTCAGTGTAGTCCTGATCCTCTATATGAACCAGTCTCAGTGTAGTCCTGATCCTCTATATGAACCAGTCTCAGTGTAGTCCTGATCCTCTATATAAACCAGTCTCAGTGTAGTCCTGATCCTCTATATAAACCAGTCTCAGTGTAGTCCTGATCCTCTATATGAACCAGTCTCAGTGTAGTCCTGATCCTCTATGAACCAGTCTCAGTGTAGTCCTGATCCTCTATATGAACCAGTCTCAGTGTAGTCCTGATCCTCTATATGAACCAGTCAGTGTAGTCCTGATCCTCTATATGAACCAGTCTCAGTGTAGTCCTGATCCTCTATATGAACCAGTCTCAGTGTAGTCCTGATCCTCTATGAACCAGTCTCAGTGTAGTCCTGATCCTCTATATGAACCAGTCTCAGTGTAGTCCTGATCCTCTATGTGAACCAGTCTCAGTGTAGTCCTGATCCTCTATATGAACGAGTCTCACTGTAGTCCTGATCCTCTATATGAACCAGTCTCAGTGTAGTCCTGATCCTCTGTATAAACCAGTCTCACTGTAGTCCTGATCCTCTATATGAACCAGTCTCAGTGTAGTCCTGATCCTCTATCTGAACCAGTCTCAGTGTAGTCCTGATCCTCTATGTGAACCAGTCTCAGTGTAGTCCTGATCCTCTATATGAACCAGTCTCACTGTAGTCCTGATCCTCTATATGAACCAGTCTCAGTGTAGTCCTGATCCTCTGTATAAACCAGTCTCAGTGTAGTCCTGATCCTCTATATGAACCAGTCTCAGTGTAGTCCTGATCCTCTATATGAACCAGTCTCAGTGTAGTCCTGATCCTCTATATGAACCAGTCTCAGTGTAGTCCTGATCCTCTATATAAACCAGTCTCAGTGTAGTCCTGATCCTCTATATGAACCAGTCTCACTGTAGTCCTGATCCTCTATATGAACCAGTGTCAGTGTAGTCCTGATCCTCTATATAAACCAGTCTCAGTGTAGTCCTGATCCTCTATATAAACCAGTCTCAGTGTAGTCCTGATCCTCTATATGAACCAGTGTCAGTGTAGTCCTGATCCTCTATATAAACCAGTCTCAGTGTAGTCCTGATCCTCTATATAAACCAGTCTCAGTGTAGTCCTGATCCTCTATATAAACCAGTCTCAGTGTAGTCCTGATCCGCTATATGAACCAGTCTCAGTGTAGTCCTGATCCTCTGTATAAACCAGTCTCAGTGTAGTCCTGATCCTCAACATGAACCAGTCTCAGTGTAGTCCTGATCCTCTATATGAACCAGTCTCAGTGTAGTCCTGATCCTCTATATGAACCAGTCTCAGTGTAGTCCTGATCCTCAACATGAACCAGTCTCAGTGTAGTCCTGATCCTCTATCAGACCTCCATCAGTACAGAGACCATCAGAGAGAAGATGGTCTGTTTCTATAGAGTTATTCTTGATGCTCGTCATCGGAGCCACCGGGTCGGATTCTGGTGAAACCAGATGAACTCATGCAGGTTCACCAGAACCTCCTTCTGCTCAGACTCCAGCAGAGACCGGTCCACCGTGGACAGACCCAGATCCTCAGAGACCAGTCCACTGTGGACAGACCCAGATCCTCCTGCAGAGACCGGTCCACCGTGGACAGACCCAGATCCTCCAGCAGAGACCGGTCCACCGTGGACAGACCCAGATCCAGGACGTATTGCTGGACCCGCTGGAGGGAAGGGAGGCACGGGAGAACCAGGACTGAGAGGAGCAGACTGTCAGACCTGCTGCAGTAGAATGAGAGGTTTACTGAAGAGAGTCTGGTGCTCAGAGACACGACCTTTAGTCCACAGGGACCAACAGAACCAACACTGAGTGAAAGTTCCTCACAGTAACTAATATGCTCAACAGTTTCATTCCATGGTTTAAATATTAACATCACTCTTGTTGTTTTGTCTCTGACTGTGTGTCCCACTCTTCCTCTTCCTCTTGTAGAAACTCTTCCGCAGAGAGCTTCCTCCTCCCTTCAAACCGGCTGCAGGACGACCTGACGACACTTTCTATTTTGATCCAGAGTTCACAGCGAAAACACCCAGAGGTGCAGACTGTCTCCTCCTCCTCCTCCTCCTCCTCCTCCTCCTCACTTCACACACCGCTGAGCTGAACTACATCCTGAATACAATTTATTCATTCTTTGAGCGGTGAGGTTCAGCAGCTATTTTCTGTGTTTGTGCCTCAGACTCTCCGGGGGTTCCTCCCAGTGCCAACGCCCATCAGCTGTTCAGAGGGTTCAGTTTTGTGGCCATAACAGAAGAGGACACACAACCAATACCCAGCACTATTGTACAGGTACGTACACACACACATATCATATCTTAACATGTCTCAGAGGCAAGAACGATCTGACTTAGAGAGTAAAACCTCATCCGAATGTTTACAATGTTTACTGAGGTAATAAATCAAGAGAGAAGTAGTCATTTTCTCATAGACTTCTATACAACCAGAGGAGTCGCCCCCTGGTGGACACTAGAGAGAATGCAGCTTTAAGGCTTCCCCCTTTAGAACCGGAGCTTGTCTCCTGGATGAAAGGCTTCCAGGACGAGGGAGGACTAAGTGGAGAAGCATGAGGAGATCTGAGGCTGATAAAAGCCTCCAGCTGGCCGTGGATCAGAGAGATCGGTCGGTCTTTGGTCGGTCGACTGAGCGATGGTGTCTGAAGTTTCAATCCCCGGAATCAATGCGTATTCTTCGCAACGTCTGCTTCGACGTTTGTGTCTCCGCATGTAGCAGCTCCACAGGAGCACGTCTCAGTTCTCGGACGCCTACGAGATCAAAGAGGACATCGGCGTCGGCTCGTACTCCATCTGTAAGCGCGGCGTTCACAAAGGGACCGGCATGGAGTACGCGGTCAAGGTAAGACGAGCACCGCGTCCACGCAGAGTCCCCGGGGCTTCATGACCCCGCCGTAACGTCACACTGCTGTCCACAGATCATCAACAAGTCCAAGAAAGACCCGACGGAGGAGGTGGAGATCCTGCTGAGATACGGACAGCATCCCAACATCATCACCCTCAAGGACGTGAGTCACACCAAGCTGAGCTCTCTCTGAGCATCTTATTCTGAAAATCCAATGTGCTGCGTGACTCAGTCGGGTCAGCGTGTGTTCGTCCGTGTCGCTGGAGGATGAATAAAGACGTGAATGTTTCAGTGACTCACTCTTAATTACTGCAGTGGGAATGGCCTCAGCTAGACGATTATTACTCAATGCATGCTTTTCTTCTTTCAAATAAAGATGCTGTTGGCTGCTGCAGAGATGATTCAGCTCTTTGTCTGAAGACGATAAATACAGAAATATGTATTCTGTACAAAGTATAATAGTTTTAGTTTAATCCTCTTTACTGCTGTCACACCGTTTTTGTCGACCGTTTGAGTAAACGCTGCTCGTCCGGCCCGTAGGTGTACGACGACGGCCGCTCGGTGTTCCTGGTGACGGAGCTGATGAAAGGAGGCGAGCTGCTCGACAAAATCCTGCGACAGAAGTTCTTCTCGGAGCGAGAAGCCAGCGCCGTCCTCTACACCATCACCAAGACGGTGGAGTACCTGCACGTACAGGGGGTGAGATCTCCATCTGTAGTGGTTCACGATGAGAGACGCAGGACGTTCAGCTGGAGTGCTTTATACTTTAATGCACTCAGTGGTGGAATTACATCGGATTGTAACAGAGATACAAACAGTATAATTCACACACCAGACTTATTATTTATATTGGAAATAGTTTTGTTAGAATGAAGTGGACGTAAATATTGAGTCTGTGTCTCTGATTGAAGAGGTTTGAACTGTGATTACTTCATCTGATATTCCAGTAGAGATAACTCGACACAAACCTTCTGTTTCTGTTAGTTCCAGCTTGTTCTAGGCTGCTTTTATTGTGAAACTCTTGCCACTGAAACAGGAAGCTGTTCCTGTTTGAATCTCAGCTTCCTGGATGCTGATTTCTTGTCTTCTCATCCAGTTGTTGCTCAAGAGGATCTTTGTCTCTTTCACTTGAACAGCATTTTGTTCTCCACGTACGAAACTAAATAACGTCTGTTAGTGAAGACACTTTCTACAAAATAAAAGCATACTTCAGACACAGACAGTCGTCCAGCTCTCTGACCAGCAGGAGCGCTGAGGTCTCTGAAGTTGAAGCTGCTTCCTGTCTTGCAGGTGGTGCACAGAGACCTGAAGCCCAGTAACATCCTCTACGTGGACGAGAGCGGGAACGCCGAGTCCATCCGGATCTGCGACTTTGGTTTCGCCAAACAGCTGAGAGCGGAGAACGGTCTGCTCATGACGCCGTGTTACACCGCCAACTTTGTGGCGCCCGAGGTACGCCGTCCGTTTGTTGAAGTGTCTCGTATGTTTCTATTCAACTGAACAGCAATGAGCTCAAACCAACTCCAGGGACTAAAGATCACATGAAGCTGACTGAGCTCTGTGTCTCTGCTGAGTTATCGTTCTCATCACAGCTGTATGAGGACAGATGTTTAGTTTGTTCTCGTGATCGTCTCTGTGTTTGTGTCAGGTGCTGAAGAAGCAGGGCTACGACGCCGCCTGTGACATCTGGAGTCTGGGAGTCCTGCTCTACACGATGCTGACGGGGTAAACACCGCTGATGAACATCAGACATAAGTTATCAGGAGATGCTGTGAATAAACCTGGAGCTGCTGCAGGTTAATAATAACAATAACAATAAAGTCATAATCTCTCCCGTCACCTTCAGCTTCACTCCCTTCGCCAACGGACCGGAGGACACGCCGGAGGAGATCTTGGCTCGTATCGGCAGCGGGAAGTTCTCTCTAACTGGAGGATACTGGAACTCTGTCTCTTCAGAGGCCAAGGTGTGAAGTTCTTCGTCGTCTTTGCCTCGTTGAACGTCCGGGGGGGGGGGGGGGGTCTTTATGACACACAGATCTGTAAAAAGCTGGAAGAGAGACATAAATAGATATCGAGTAAAGACAAGTAAACACATATCAAACAGGTGTAACTTTCACATCTTTTTAAGAAAACTTTTAGGATTTCTGTTGTTGAATGAGCTCACGCGTGACCTCTGACCCCACTCAGGACCTGGTGTCCAAGATGCTCCACGTGGACCCCCACCGGAGGCTGACGGCGGGTCAGGTCCTCCGACACCCCTGGGTGACGCACCGAGACCAGCTGCCCAAATACACCCTCAACAGACAGGACGCCCCACACCTGGTCAAGGTGACACACACGCACACACACACACACACACACACACACACACACACTGTCTGGTTACTTGTTCTGCACAAATGCTTACAAATACATGAAACTTAAAGATAATCAAAGAGTTTGTGCTGCAGGTTGTTGAGAGAGAAACTCACAAATATCAAATATCCTGAGCGGTGCTCAGTGATTCACTATTGGATCGGTAGTGATTCGTTAATGGATCGGTAGTGATTCATTAATGGATCGGTAGTGATTCATTATTGGATCGGTAGTGATTCATTATTGGATCGGTAGTGATTCATTAATGGATCGGTAGTGATTCGTTAATGGATCGGTAGTGATTCATTAATGGATCGGTAGTGATTCATTATTGGATCGGTAGTGATTCATTATTGGATCGGTAGTGATTCATTATTGGATCGGTAGTGATTCGTTAATGGATCGGTAGTGATTCATTATTGGATCGGTAGTGATTCGTTATTGGATCGGTAGTGATTCGTTAATGGATCGGTAGTGATTCGTTATTGGATCGGTAGTGATTCATTATTGGATCGGTAGTGATTCACTATTGGATCGGTAGTGATTCGTTATTGGATCGGTAGTGATTCGTTAATGGATCGGTAGTGATTCGTTATTGGATCGGTAGTGATTCATTATTGGATCGGTAGTGATTCGTTAATGGATCGGTAGTGATTCATTATTGGATCGGTAGTGATTCACTATTGGATCGGTAGTGATTCACTATTGGATCGGTAGTGATTCGTTAATGGATCGGTAGTGATTCGTTATTGGATCGGTAGTGATTCGTTAATGGATCGGTAGTGATTCGTTATTGGATCGGTAGTGATTCGTTATTGGATCGGTAGTGATTCGTTATTGGATCGGTAGTGATTCATTATTGGATCGGTAGTGATTCACTATTGGATCGGTAGTGATTCGTTAATGGATCGGTAGTGATTCGTTATTGGATCGGTAGTGATTCGTTAATGGATCGGTAGTGATTCGTTATTGGATCGGTAGTGATTCACTATTGGATCGGTAGTGATTCGTTATTGGATCGGTAGTGATTCGTTATTGGATCGGTAGTGATTCATTATTGGATCGGTAGTGATTCGTTAATGGATCGGTAGTGATTCGTTATTGGATCGGTAGTGATTCACTATTGGATCGGTAGTGATTCGTTATTGGATCGGTAGTGATTCGTTATTGGATCGGTAGTGATTCATTATTGGATCGGTAGTGATTCGTTAATGGATCGGTAGTGATTCGTTATTGGATCGGTAGTGATTCACTATTGGATCGGTAGTGATTCGTTATTGGATCGGTAGTGATTCGTTATTGGATCGGTAGTGATTCATTATTGGATCGGTAGTGATTCGTTAATGGATCGGTAGTGATTCACTATTGGATCGGTAGTGATTCGTTAATGGATCGGTAGTGATTCATTATAGAATCACTACCGATCCAATAATAATGGATCGGTAGTGATTCGTTATTGGATCGGTAGTGATTCGTTAATGGATCGGTAGTGATTCGTTATTGGATCGGTAGTGATTCGTTAATGGATCGGTAGTGATTCGTTAATGGATCGGTAGTGATTCGTTATTGGATCGGTAGTGATTCGTTAATTGGATCGGTAGTGATTCGTTAATGGATCGGTAGTGATTTCGTTATTGGATCGGTAGTGATTCGTTAATGGATCGGTTGTGATTCGTTATTGGATCGGTAGTGATTCGTTATTGGATCGGTAGTGATTCGTTAATGGATCGGTAGTGATTCGTTATTGGATCGGTAGTGATTCGTTAATGGATCGGTAGTGATTCGTTAATGGATCGGTAGTGATTCGTTAATGGATCGGTAGTGATTCGTTATTGGATCGGTAGTGATTCGTTATTGGATCGGTAGTGATTCTTTATTTGATCGGTAGTGATTCGTTAATGGATCGGTAGTGATTCACTATTGGATCGGTAGTGATTCGTTAATGGATCGGTAGTGATTCGTTAATGGATCGTTAGTGATTCATTATAGAATCACTACCGATCCAATAATAATGGATCGGTAGTGATTCGTTATTGGATCGGTAGTGATTCGTTATTGGAACGGTAGTGATTCGTTAATGGATCGGTAGTGATTCGTTATTGGATCGGTAGTGATTCGTTATTGGATCGGTAGTGATTCGTTAATGGATCGGTAGTGATTCGTTAAGGATCGGTAGTGATTCGTTAATGGATCGGTAGTGATTCGTTAATGGATCGTTAGTGATTCATTATAGAATCACTACCGATCCAATAATAATGGATCGGTAGTGATTCGTTATTGGATCGGTAGTGATTCGTGAATGGATCGGTAGTGATTCGTTATTGGATCGGTAGTGATTCGTTAATGGATCGGTAGTGATTCGTTAATGGATCGGTAGTGATTCGTTAATGGATCGGTAGTGATTCGTTAATGGATCGTTAGTGATTCATTATAGAATCACTACCGATCCAATAATAATGGATCGGTAGTGATTCGTTATTGGATCGGTAGTGATTCGTTAATGGATCGGTAGTGATTCGTTATTGGATCGGTAGTGATTCGTGAATGGATCGGTAGTGATTCGTTATTGGATCGGTAGTGATTCGTTAATGGATCGGTAGTGATTCGTTATTGGATCGGTAGTGATTCGTTAATGGATCGGTAGTGATTCGTGAATGGATCGGTAGTGATTCGTGAATGGATCGGTAGTGATTCGTTATTGGATCGGTAGTGATTCGTTAATGGATCGGTAGTGATTCGTTATTGGATCGGTAGTGATTCGTTATTGGATCGGTAGTGATTCGTTAATGGATCGGTAGTTTCAGCTCTGTGGTGTTCGTCCCCTCAGGGAGCGATGGCCGCCACCTACTCGGCCCTCAGCAGGAACGTCCCCCCGGTCCTGGAGCCGGTGGGCTGCTCCACTCTGGCCCAGCGGAGGGGTCTGAAGAAGATCACCTCCACCGCTCTGTGAGCACCTCCTCCTCCTCCTCCTCCTCCTCCTCTCTGGGACAGACTACTGATGGAACCGCTAAAGCCAAATAGGAACGCAGAGATCGCCCCCCCCCCCCCCCCGCTCCTGCCCCCCCCCGCTGCTGCCCCCCCCCCCCCGCACCTCAACGGACGCTTCTGATTGGCCGGTTATCTCTCCCAGCATCACTGATCCACAGCCTGCGCTGTACTCTTAAACCTGTTCCTGTCTTTGCTTCGGACAATCAGCGCCGGCCTCGTAGACCGAGCGGCCGTCGGGAGAATAAAAGTACTGTATTTATTCCCTTCAGAACATAGGAACACGGTAATCTACTGTATGCATTTAAAGAGCTAGGGCCGTTCTTATTATACTGTACACCCTGTATTTAAACCTCAAGTAGCCTCTGAGATCACGGTTCTACGGAGAAGCCCTCAAAATGTTGCTCTGCAGAGACGTCAGCCTGATAACAAGCTTTTAGTCTCATTGTTATGTTTTTGGGATAAAAGAAAAAGTCTCTCAGGAGCTTTGTTTTGTTTTGAAAATTCATTTTGTGCAGACTTCCTGTAATCCAGTATTTTAACCATTCAGGTGCAAAAAACACAAAGAACAAAAATCTGAATGTTTGGTCTCTTAAGTCTTAGAAGTCTGTCACAGAGATGAATAAATGGAGCAAAGACGGAAACGATTATTGGGATTTAATGAGAAGAAGACGTTTCTTTCAGCAACCTTCGGCTGCACCGCTTCTTCCTCGTGCTCTTTGAATACTTTCACAAGTGAAACTAATTCACTTGTTCGTTTCTCGCCCGTTGACTCTCGTTGAAACGTTTCAGGAACCTGAGCTCAAATATGAACAAAAGCTCAACAGATTCAGTTTTATTCTGTTTTATCTTTTATTTTTAAAGCTGCACACGGCGTAGAAATCTTTCTTTTTGCTTATTTTACTTTCTAATCTGACGCTCGCAGTACTGTACGCGTACTGAAATACATTTATGCAAGAAAAAACATAGGGGTGGACAAAGTACTCGGCTCTTTTACTACAAAGTAAAAGTAGCAGTAAAATGAATGAGTACACTAAATAATAATAAGTACTCGTTATGCAGAATGACCACCTGTACCTGATTATAAATGCATATTATTTAAGTATATAATAATTCATCATTCATTCACTTTTTATATTTTGTGTTGATTGTCTGAAGCATCTAAAGCTTTCTGATAAATGCAGTAAAATGTGATAAAGAAGTAGGACTACTGGAGTAAAGTACGAGTACGTGAAAGTGTACTTGGGTCTAAAGACGATGAAACAATAAGTAGTGTTTTATGAGCCTTGTGCAGCTTTAATACGCGTCAGTAAGTGTAAATGAAACGTCTATGAAAGCGGCTTTAACTGGAGGAGACGGAGACACATTGTCTCTTTAAGGGATCCGTCATGTTGAGCTTCTCTGCTTCCACAAACAAACCGTCTGTACGAGCCGACGGGCGGCTGAACTGTAAATATATATATTCATGTACGAGCAACTCAGGTTTCTATCAATTAAGACAATGCATTTTTATATATATATAAATATATATACGTGTGTGTCTGTGTGTGTGTATAGGAGGAGAGAGGTGTACATAGGATAAGAGATGAGCACACAGGTGTGAGGAAGGTGAGCAGCACACGAGGAGAGTTACGCTTCAAACACGTCGATCCGTTTCCTCTCTTTGTCACAAACGACTCGTTTCATTTGGCGTTTGGGAGTCAAACTTCCTGATCCTCTGTGAGCAAAACCCTTTAAACTCAGTGCAGCAGAGGAAACACACATTAACAAACACCACGGCTGTAGTCAGAGTGTTACTCAAGAATTAAAGGGCCAGTTCACCAACATGTGACCTCCTAACAGGACGCTCCTCTGATTTATTCATGCGAGTTTGGGTTAAAGTCAGCGGAGGCATTCTGACCTTTAGATACTCCATCCCCCATAATGCAACAGTCTTTCATTCAACTAATAAAACTCCTCCAGTTTGTGACGCAGACTTTCTGTTTAAAATGTGGATTATTAGAAATGTTTCCACGTGTGTAGAAGTTAAGTCCTGGTGGTTTATAGTCCGAGAGTTTTGGTTTTATTCATAGAATAGAAGGACAAGCTAGGAAGCTAACTAGCTAGCTTGCTAATTGCGCCATGCTTTAATGCTTTAATGCTACACTGGTACAGTTCCCCAGAAATAACAACATAGTTTGGGACTAAATAAATATCCTTGAAAGAGAAATCTCCGTTTAAAAGCAAGTAAATATGAATTAACTTTTTAATTATTGTTCTAAATGTTCCCAACAACTGAAACCAAATAACAAACCTCTTTCTTTCCGGTAAACTAAACAGAAAGTATGATGAAATGAAATACCTGCGTCGTGAAGCTTAGTTTTGGGTGAACTGGCCCTTTAATTCCATAACCAGGTAGACGGGTTTGTCCTCGTCGTCCGTGTTGTTTAAATAAAGCTTTGTGTGTTTCTGCTCCTCTCTCCTGCTTCATCCTGAGCTGAAGACAATCAGAGAAACTCAAACCTGTGATTATTACAAACGTCCTCCTGTCGTCTGAACGTCCGTCAACCAAAAGGGAAACGAGTTTCACTGCTCTGAGATTTTATTTGTTTTTATATAATATGAAATATATCTATAAATGTTCTCCTCGTCTATCGATGTACAGCTCTGGGATAAAGGAATGTAAAAGGATTTTTGTTTTTCTGTAATTATGAACTGGGCAATAGCTTTCTTCTTCTTCTTCTCTTCTCGGATCCTGTCAGCGTTCAGCCTGCTGCTACACCAGCTCTCTGTTTTTGTACCTGCAGTGAGAGTTGGACTTTCTATTAAAAACGATAATCAGCTGATGACGTCATCTCGACTCATTCAACACTTTATAAAAGGTCACGAAAAGATTCATTGAAATTAATAAATTAAGTTGTCGTTTTCTCGCACAAAGCTTCACCTCAAATGAATATAAAGTTGTTTTAATAAAGACAGAAGTACTCTGATATGTTACTGAAGTAGAAGTAGCCACAGTGTCGAAATACTCTTTTCTTTAGTAAAAGTAGAAAGTATTAGCTTCAAAATATACTTAAAGTACCAAAAGTAAAAGTATGCTGAATTATGATTGATGCATTGTGTTAATAATTTAATATCACAACTGGTGATTTTAAATGTATTTAAATACTGCTGGGTGGTTTTATCTATATTAATACTTCATCATTAATTAGTTGAATATATTTATCTGGATCTGCCAAGTAACCGTAAACTAAATATTTCAAATAAATATATATTTAAAAAAAGTAGTGCAGTAAAAAGTACAATATTTAGTATAAAGTATCAGAAACTTTAAATACTCAAGTAAAGTACATGTACCTCAGAATTCATAAAATACTGCAAAATGTTAAAGCAACATCTAACACCGTTAGCTACGTTAGCTTTCCCTCAATAACTTTTATTATGAAAACAAAGTCAGATTCAGCGTGGGGCAGAATCGATTCTTTTGACAAAATAATCTCACTAAAGTGTATTATCTGTTGATGTTCTGGAGCTTTCGATCACGTCACATGATCTTCTTCAGTGGGCAGAGTTTGTCCAGCTGTCGTTGAGTGAACTCCTCTGAAGAAGACCATGTGATCCGATCGAAAGCTCCAGAACAGTTTCAACAACCTCCAGAAGGAAAAGACGACAATTTAAGAGAAAATGTTTATGTGCAAAAAGAAAGATACAATCACCTGATCATCACGTGTTTTATTCTCTATCCAGTTTACTACAAATCATAAACGTTGATGATTTTTAAATCATTTAAATCATCACAATGATTCGTTCTTATTTGAAGTCGTCTTTGTGTCGCTGCAGTGAGAATCGAGGACTAATTACAACATATTGTTTATAAAAAGCATCAAACGTCTAAAATCTGGCTGCAGGAAGCATCAAAGTTATGAGTTCTGTTGCTTTGAAAATAAAAACCCGGACGTCAGAGTTTCCCAGGAGCCCTGAACGCACCACATCGTTACATTATTAACGTGTTCACTGATTGATTTCCACCCGACATTAAAATGCTTTAAAACGTTAAAAATAAAACTCATTCAAACTTTAAAAACACTGGCATTTAAAGACGGGCGACTTTGACGTCCATTTTTGTTTCGCCCCCGTCCACATTTAACCACTTAATGGAGGCTGATGATCCTTAATAATATTCATATTACATGAAACGTGTTGAGTCAGGACGGCCGTGGACAGGAAGTACTTCAGAATAAAGTGTTTGGAGAAGCAGCAGGATGAGTTACTCTCTCAGCTGGGTAAATATTTACACACGCATGCATCGACTCAGACACCAACGAAGAAGAACAAATAGTGTTAACACCCACTTCTTTTACAACCTGGGTCTTACTTTACATGAGAGCATTTAATTTAGCGGTTTGATATAAACTGAATATCTTCTCACCTGCTGCTCGTAAAAACAAAACATTTTAAGACAAAGTTTTTACTATTTTCTGGTAATACATCAACATAAGTAAGTAACTGAGAGTGGTGTTGATCTTTTTATCGAACTCTTCCTTTTAAGACCGGGTTGTGAAAAGAAGTAACCGAGAACACCGTGAACAGAAGAATCCATCAAACTACAAGTTACAAACGACTTGAGGCCAATCTAGAAATGAGAAGTTCAGTTCAGAGCGGCCGAAGACGCATAAATGTCGGACGGGTGTGACAAAGAGGAGGCTCGCTGCGTCCATCCTAAAAACAAAGCGTGTCAGAAGTCGGAGTCGTCTGTGGCCGAGTTGTCGGCGTTGGCTCCTCCTCCTCCAAACGTCAGCGGGAGGTTCCCACTCGACTCCTCCTGCTGCTGCAGCTCCTTCTTCTTCTTGTCGTGGTTCCTGATGTGCACGCTCAGCCCCCTCTCCGTCATCTCGTAGATCTGACAGCGGGCGCAGAAGTAGGGCGACACGCCGACGTGCCGGAACTGGTCGGCCAGGTAGGACACCAGCGAGGTGAAGCCCTTGTTGCAGACGTGGCAGCGCGGGACGACGCCCGGGTGCTCCTGCTCCAGGTGTCTCCTCAGACCCTGCCGGGGCCCTCTGTACCCCGCCGTCTCCGGGCAGAGGAGGCAGGAGAACACGGCGCCCTGGTTGGCGTGCCTCTTGGTGTGGGCGTCCAGCTCGATCTGCGTGCGGACCGGCTGCTTGCAGGTCGTGCAGAAGAACTTCTTGTTCCCCTCCAGGAGGTGCATGTGTTTCAGGTGGACGGCCAGACCGGAGGCCCTCTTGAAGGAGCGGCCGGGCGGCGGGCACAGCGTGCACACAAGCTGCCCTCTGTCCAAGCTCATGCCCATGGCGTCCTGGTAGACCTCGCCGAGCTCCAGCACACACTTGTTGCTCACGAAATGCTGCTGCTGCTTCCTCCTCCTCCTCCTCGCCTCCTCCTCGGCCGTCGGCTTCCTCTTCTGCTTCGGCCTCTGGGACAGTTTGGGAAGAGGAGGAAGAGGAGGAGCCGTTGCATTCTCGCTCACCGCGGGATGTTTGAGTGCCGGGAGCGACCGGTCCACGGACATCGTGAACTGGTAGCCCTCGCCCTCTTCTTCGGGATTTGAATACTCGATGACATAAACGCCGTCCTCCTCTTCCTCCTCCTCCTCGGTGGGCATCGAGTACTCCACCTCGTAGCACGCCGCTGTAGCTTTCACCGACCGCTCCTCGGCGATGTGCGTGTCGTCTATCCTCACCACGGTTATCTGGTCCATCCCGCCGGCGGCGCCCCAGCTTCCGTTTCCCGGCCTGACGGAGGACGCCGATGATTTCCCTGCAGACACGACTCTGACCGCCGACGGCTGAACACGAGAAGAACAGAGTTTAATGTTTCAGTTAGTACTAGTTTGTTTTTTATTGTTGTGATGTTTGTCTGTTTTAAATGTCTTTGCTTCAAAAGGGAAATTCTGATTAATATCATAAAAATATTATGATACAGTACTCGTATGCATATATCAGTGTAGAAATACTACAATTAAAATGTTTACTTGATAAAAAGTACGAAAGTATCAGCATCAAAACATAGTTGAAGCACTAAAGATTATAGTACTCATTATTCAGAATATTTTATTGTAATTATTGACGCAGCTGGTAATGGTGGAGCTGATTTTAATTACTTCATATACTGCTGGGTAGTTTAATTATAATATTAAATCATAATTCATGAGTTGATTTGTTTATCAATAATCTAAATATATATCTAAATATATAAATATATATATATCTATATATATATCTATATATATCTATATATCTATATATATCTATATCTATATATATATGAGGAGGAAGAAGAATAATAACGATA
Organism: Ophthalmolycus amberensis; assembly: GCA_024529925.1. Classification (NCBI taxonomy): domain Eukaryota; kingdom Metazoa; phylum Chordata; class Actinopteri; order Perciformes; family Zoarcidae; genus Ophthalmolycus; species Ophthalmolycus amberensis. The sequence goes on from JAFEUB010001785.1 coordinate 35,850, forward strand.
TATAATGTAACTATTATATATAATTAAAGCTTTCAGATATATTTAGTGAAGTAAAAAGTACAACATTCCCCTCTGAGATGTAGAGCAGAAAGTAGCATAAAAAGAAGTACAAGTACCTCAAATATGTACTTAAGTACACACTTAGTTACCTCTCAGCTCTACTACTGTGTTACAACAAGACGTTAACATAACTTTATGTTTTAGTCCAGAGAGAAGAAGACAACACTTATCTCCATGTTTTAAATACATAAACAAACTCACCGTGACCCAGCTGCTGAAGTCAGCCATCACAGCCAAACCTCGGTGAAGCTGGTGAGCTACAAAAACTGCAGCTAGCTTAGCACTTAGCAACCAGGTGGCTAACGTGTGACCACGAGTTTCCCTCCGAAAATAACTATATTCGTTAACTTTATAGTTATTTATCGGTAACGACAGAGAGTTGAAACGCACGTGTGAAGGAGAGGACAGTTTAGCTCTAGTTTAGCAGGAGGAGGAGGTCTCGATCAGTGCCTCAGCTAACCCCAAAATGTCTGTTTTCTTTCTGGGGGAAATAAACACACAAACAATGAACCGGCGCGACTTTCGCCCCCTGGTGGCGCGGAGGAGGAGGAATATGTTGAATTAATGGTCTTGAGTAGTATTCTAGTCAAGGTTTGCACTCACTCTGCGAACTCCTTCTTCTTCTTCTTCTTTGAGGTTTATTGGCGGTTGGCAAACAATGAATTGGTGCACTCCAGCTGGTGTGGAGTGTTGATCACGATGTATTTTACTTATAGTATAAAATAAATGAAAACAATTCAATTCAATATAATGTAATGTAATGTAATATAAAATAAAATAAAATAATCTAAAAAGATAATATTTATTATTTTTAACTTTTTTTCTACCAGCAAAAAAAAGTTCCAGTTGCTGTTTATTGAAGGTCGCCACCTCAGTCACATTGGTTTTATTCTTTATACTCCAAAGCTGCTTCTTGCTTAAAATTCTATTCAAGGGTGCGTTTGCTCAGCAATCCATGTGAAACATCAAGTAAATTTCATCTGTTGTAAAGCCACGTTTAAAGAAGTCTTCAATGTACTCACAATCCATGTATATGTCAAATGTAGGGTAACCTATGAAGAGCTGCTTCTATGACTCATCATTTCGACTTTCTATAGCAACTGGAAACATCTGGTCAGTTGTGGTTACAGATGGATGCACCAAAAGTGTTGGTGAATATGTTTTTGTTTTTTGCTGGCGGAAATGGGCTTCGATCAGTGGCGGCTGGTGGAACATGTTCTCGGTAGGGCTGTGCCACATCCAATCAATTTCAGCAAACATCCCAGAATGATTTAATGCAAAAACATATTTTGTAAAATATTCTGTATATATATATCATATTATAATTATTATTAGGATCGCTTCCGGTTTGAACCGGAGTGAGGATCGAGGAGGGAGGAGATATATATATATATTTTTTTATATATATATATAAAATATTTTTTTTTTTTACAAATTAAACGTATTTTACTCACCCGTCAGTGTTTTTATTTTTTATTTTTTGGGGGTAAAGATTGTAAGTCTATTGTCTATTGCAGAAGGTGGCGGTAATGCACCAATAAGATGGATGCCAACTGCCGTAAAACCAGAAGAAGAAGAATGCCTTGGCAGGCGCATGCGCAAACTGGCGGAGCGTATCAAACGGTGACCAGCTAATTTCTCGGACCGTTCAGTCAGTTTAGATCTGACTGTTGTACAGTTATTGTTGAACCGTGAGTGGTTTCTACCGAGCGGGATTAACGTGACCGAGGCGTGAAAGAATATGCCCAAGAATAAAGGTAAGAGACAGAGGAGCACGTGTGCTTTTAGTGTTGTTTAATTGTCTGTCGAGTCCGCCGCTAAGACACACGCAGTGAAAACGTGACACCGACAAGCTAACGCTAGTTAGCATCTCGGATTTTTAATTTTTTAAACTTTATCCTTTTATTAACACAAATTAAACGTATTTTACTCACCCGTCAGATGTGCCTACGTGCAACTTACTCACTAAATATGAATTCGGCTGAGATAATAATGAAGTTAGTTTAGGTTAGTTAATGTTTTTAAACACTTTGCGCCTGCTAGGCTAGCAGCTAGCTAACATACATGGTAGTCTAATACCGTTACTAGCTGACACAGCTAACTAGCTAGTTGCTACTAGCTGACCCAGCTAACTAAGCTAGTTGCTGTTTAAACCCCACCCTGGATGTGGCTCGAGACTTCTGATGTTTCCTAAATGAATCTCTGATAACATAAGGTAGGCATGTTCCTGGTTATTAAAATCATTTTAAAGATCTAATTTGGACGAAACGTCTCTATAAATGTCACTTAGATTAGCAAACTAGCAGATAACTTTAGCTCCTGTTGTTGATAGTATTTATATAGATGGATATATAAATGTGTAGTTAATTACAGTACTTGAGTAAATATCCTTGTTTACATTTAACCACTGCTCATTGGAATTTAATTGAATGTTGTGTTGATGAGTATTTACTGTTTATCTGTGGAGGACGTGTGTAAAAACTGTCACAGCGAGAAGTAAACTTAACTGGAACTCTGAGCTGACTGATGAACGCCGTTAACTCTGAATGAATATAGTTCCTGTCTGTGTTTACAGGAAAGGGAGGAAAGAATCGGCGACGTGGAAAGAACGAGAATGAGTCTGAGAAGAGAGAGCTGGTGTTCAAAGAGGACGGACAGGGTGAGTTCTGGTTTCAGGCGGTCTGGGGGTCAGAAGAGAAGAGTTTCACCAAAGACGGTTAACTAAAGATCCATGTGTTCTCTGGCGCGAGTAACTGAAGTAACTCTTTGGTATTCCTGTTAGTTGATCAAATCATTCTGATCAGTAAGTTACACAAGAAATCTGTGAAAGGCAAATAAATCTTCACCCGTACATAAAGTTGTAACACTCAATCAGTCAATAGTTGAATAAAACAATGATTTGGCTAATAGTTGATAGAGGCTAAATTCAGCATGTTGTGGCAAACGAGATGAATAATAAAATCTCACAACTTGTGTAATTTAGTCAATGCAGTTTGTTCAGTGAGCTGATGACATGAGCATGTTTCTCTGGCTTTGTGGGAGATATTGACATTTTTGTGACAATATTTCAGTTGAAAATATGCAATTTTACATATATTTGGGCTATTATTATTACTACCATGTCTGTGTACAAAAGATTTGAAAAGCCAGAGCCGATAATAATTTTAAAAAAAACACCCAAAAAGCCAAAAGACGACCAGCTGGTCACGCGACTAAATATGTATTTTTATTTAAAGCGTACTCTTTTTGCTTGTTTCATGCAAAAGCTCTCCTTCTCTTCCTTCACTGTTGTACAAATACAACAGTAGAACCTTCATCCTGCACTTTTCTATTAAATCAGTCACAGGAAAGGTTTGTAAGTTGTCAGACACTGAAGCGGTGCCCCAATAACACAAATGTTTTTAAAGTTATATTCAATGCCACTAAAGCCTATAATATATTTCATAAAACTGTAATAATTTAAGACATTAATGTGTTTTATTTCAACTGAGACAGGACTCTGTTAAACACACCAGGAGAGCCTTGTTATTAACTATTTATATATGTATTTTATTTCATATATTTGGCTTCTTTTTTTTATCTGTAAGGACCTCCTCGTGATGTCTCGGTGAAACAGAAACACCTCTGTGATGTGACTGTCTCCTCTCTCCTTGGATTAACCCTCGTCTCCTCTCTCCTCTTCCAGAATACGCTCAGGTGATTAAGATGCTGGGTAATGGACGTCTGGAGGCCATGTGCTTCGACGGAACCAAGCGGCTTTGCCACATCAGAGGAAAACTCCGGAAAAAGGTAGAAACATCCCGACCGTCGTCCGACAGGAAAACCTCACGACGTAATGCTGAGTCAGCGTGTTTTCAATTGTGTGTGTGTGTGTCACAAAGTGCAGTGTGTTGCTGTATGACACTCTGTTTTGTCCCCCCCCCCCCGTAGGTTTGGATTAACACGTCGGACATCATCCTGGTGGGGCTGAGAGATTATCAGGTGTGTTGATCAGATGTGTTTCTGTAGCAGCCATCTTTTTTTAGGGTTTCTGAGCCCTGAAATGAAAGAAATAAGAACAAATGTCTTGAATTTATTGGACTCGTTGTGTTCTAAATCACTCGCTTCTCTCCGTGTAGTGACTTCACCGTTTGTAGCGCTGTTCTGAATGTACAGCGGACTCAAAAGTATCCCACAATGCATTGTGGGAAAAGTAGTGTACAAACCGATGTCACTAACCGAGCAGTACATCCCATCATGCATTGCGCAGACGAGAGGAGCGAAATAAATGGAAAAAAAAATATTTAATGTGAGCAGAGCATCCCAACACAAACAGCAACAAAGTACTTTCTGTTATGTAGTAATCTAGGATAATACACTCTTTAACAGCAACGTATACCGCTTTACTCCTATTACCTTTCACAATAAAAGCCCAAGACTAAAATATATTGAGGATTATCATTTTAACAATGCCTGTACATTTAAATACTATTTTACCCCAGTCTTTCACCAGCGTAACATGGTGTTGGTACTAATGTTGCACGGTGTATCGATACTAAAAAGGTACCTTTTTGAAGTGGAAATATCAAACGCACTATGCAAGTAAATGAAGCATTGTTTGTCCACCCACTCCCTCAGACAGATGCCAGCAGAGTCAGCAGCAACACAGAGACAGAGTTCCTTCCAGCTGTGTTTGAAAGCCAGCGGAAATATGAGAGAGGCTCAAAAGATGCGAAGAGGTTAAACATTAATATTAATGCCATTTGTTAAGTGTTCAAAAAGCTGGGCAGGAACAAGCTGGTAAAAAGGCAAGGCAAGTTTATTTGTATAGCACATTTCAACAACAAGGTAATTCAAAGTGCTTCACATAAAACCATTAAAAGCATCAAAACATGAGGCAAAAGAAAAGGAGATTTAAAAACAATTAAGAACATTCATTGCATTTAAACATTTTTTTAAAAACAGTGTAAGAAATAAAATTCAGTAGTAAAATGCAGAAATGCAGGAAATTGATTAATATATTAATTGAATGTGGTTCAATTAAAGGCAGCAGCAAACAGAAAGGTCTTCAATCTTGATTTAAATGAGCTGAGGGTCTCAGCAGACCTGCAGCTTTCTGGGACTTTGTTCCAGATATGTGGAGCAGAACAACTGAACGCTGCTTCTCCATGTTTAGTTCTGACTCTGGGAACAGGAAGTAGACCGGTCCCAGACGACCTGAGGGGTCGGGATGGTTCATAAGGTAGCAGCAGATCGGAGATGTATTTTGGCCCTAAACCATTCAGTGCTTTGTAAACCAACAGCAGGATTTTAAAGTCAATTCTTTGTTGGACAGGAAGCCAGTGCAAAGACCTCAGAACTGGGGTGATGTGATCCACCCTCCTGGTCTTAGTGAGGACTCGAGCTGCAGCGTTCTGAATCAGCTGCAGCTTTCTGACGGACTTTTTACAGAGACCTGTAAACACACCGTTACAGTAGTCCAGTCTGCTGAAGATAAATGCATGGACAAGTTTTTCCAAATCCTGTTGGGACATAAGTCCTCTAATCCTTGATATATTCTTCAGGTGATAGTAGGCTGATTTTGTAATTGTCTTGATATGGCTGTTCAGGTTGAGGTCTGAATCCATAACTACACCTAGATTTCTGGCTTGGTTTGTGGGTTTTAACATCAGTGATTGAAGCTGAGCGGTGATTTTCAATTGTTCGTCCTTGGTACCAAAAACAATTACTTCTGTTTTATCTTTGTCTAATTGAAGAAAATTCTGGCACATCCAGTTGTTGATTTGTTCAATGCAGTTACCCAGCCCTTGTATGGGATTATAGTCCCCTGGTGACATAGTTATGTAGATTTGTGTGTCGTCTGCATAATTATGATAACACACTTTGTTGTTTTCCATAATCTGAGCTAGTGGAAGCATGTAGATGTTGAACAGAAGAGGCCCCAGTATTGAACCTTGGGGAACACCACATGTCATTTTAGTCAGCTCTGATGTGTAATCAGCTACAGACACAAAGTATTCTTGGCCCTTCAAGTAGGATTCAAACCAGTTAAGTGCTGTGCCAGAGTGTCCCACCCAGATTTTTATTCTTTCTATGAGTATGGCATGGTCGACCGTGTCGAATGCAGCACTGAGATCCAGTAACACTAAGACTGAAAAAGGGAACCGTACAGATGTTTTATTTATTACTATTATAGATAAATATACCAGTATCGTATTTGTGGTATTGTCTCGAATTCTGGTATCGTAAGTATTGGGTATCGGGAGACTTATGGCAGGTATCGTATCCAAGTCATAATTTTGGTATCGCGACAACCCTACTTGGTACACTCGTCTTCAGCTGACCCAACTTGTTGACAGTTCTACGTCATTTAAATCTCATTTATTTGCTCATTTTTGTCATTAAAACAGCAACAAGTTTAACCCGAACACTAAAACTCCTCGACTTGTGTTTCAGGACAACAAAGCCGACGTCATCCTCAAGTACAACGCAGACGAGGCTCGCAGTTTGAAAGCGTACGGAGAGCTGCCCGAGCACGGTGAGTCAAACCAACACAGTGTTATAGAGCTTCTATTCATAGTACTTATATCCATAGTACTTATAGATGTTATATTTATAGAGGAAACCGAGGTAAAGTGTGTCTGAAGCTTGATCGCCAGACTGCTGCTGTTTACTTCCTTAATTTACCCGTAAAGGAAAGTGAAACCTGTGAACTAACATGTGAAGTATCTGACTTTAAACAGTGGAGATCCTCACTGTGTAGTGGAAACATTATGTAGTATATAGTATGTATATAGTATGTATATGGTGTGTGTATAGTGCGTATATATAGTATTTCCTTTTCTAACAATCGCCTCCTCCGTCTTCCTTCTCGCAGCCAAAATCAACGAGACGGACACCTTCGGGCCCGGAGACGATGAAGACATCCAGTTTGATGACATTGGCGACGACGATGAAGACATTGATGATGTCAGCGCCTTTTTTATTTCAGAATTAGCCCTTCTTGGGTGTCTATTATAGTACTTTTATGAAGCTTACTTTAAGAAATGAACTTGTCTTTTAAAAGAAGTTCTGACAAACTAAACGTTGTCTGAACTGAAGCAGAATAGAAGTTATATAATAATATAATAATCCTGTTTTCTGTGTTCCAGATCTAAAGACCTGCTCCTGGAGGAGGAACGAGGGATTTTACTAAGAGACGCTCCCGTTGGAATATTTTGAGCCGATACGCCGCAGCGATGACGATTATTTTTTATTAAGATCAGCCTATGCCAATCCAGTCCAGTTAATACGTTTCAATCTATTCCAGTCTAACATCAGTAGACGTCTTTGTTGTTTTTCTTTGAGAAGTTCAAGAGAGGAGGAAAGAAAGGAACACCAGAACCTTTGAGGATCTTGTTGACATGACTACAAAGTGAGACGCTGCTTTAGAACCACAGTGTGTTGGAGGATCAACAGTAGGCTGATCACAGCATCATATTCAGGGCCAATGTCCGCATGTCTGGCTAGATTTTCACCTTTTTTTTTTACTCTTTTTTGCTTCTAATAACAAAAATGGCAAATTTCACATCATTCGCCTTTCTTTTTTTCTTTTTTATTCAAGAAACATGTATTCACACCGACACCGTGACCGCCGACATCAAGTCATCTTTTTTTAATAATGTATTTATATTGATTTCACACTGTTGTGGAATTTAAGCAACACTTACAGAATCTCTGGGTTCGTCAATAAAAGTATAAACCGTTGTTTTCTCTGTATCCTTGTAGCTGGGACGGTTTGTTGTGGAAACACTCGAGTGGCTTTGTATCTTTTACTTTTGTTAACGTCATATTCCACTAACTTGTCTTTGAGGGATCGAACCATGAAGGCTGACATTTAAACAAAACAAAAAAGAATCAAATGTGTTCTATTGTTTCCCTCCTTTGTGTTTTCTGTTTGTTTGCTCTCTCTAGACCAGTGGTTCCCAAACCTCCCCACCCCCCCGACACACACCGGTAACCACCTCAGCTCACTCTGAACCTCTAGGACATCAAATACCAGATATAAAGTAGTTTATGTTTCTCCTTCTCACCTCTCTCTGGTCCCCTTATGGGCCCTGATGGGGCCCCTGCACCTGAGTTTGGGAACCACCGCTCTAGACCACATGGGGCCCCTGTGCCCGTCGCTGTAACTCTGAAATAATAGAAAAAAGAAATGTACCATGATGTTTAAAAAGGCTGGGTTTCCAATAAAGATCTTAACTCCACTGAGCTGGCGTGGTGTTTTTCGGAGCGCTACACGCAGCTTCCTGCGCCGGTCTGAAGGCGGAGGCATTGAGCTGAAGAGGGTCGTGTTTCTGATGGAGCGACCTCACAACCTCCAGAGCTCCAGGCCGGCAGCGTCCGTGTCGACTGAGGACGATATGTCCCTCCTGATGTCCGTCCTGATGCTATTTATGTCTTCAGAGGGAAGACACAAACATGAGCTGATGTGCCCTTGAGCAAAGCTCTGCATCCCCGATCTCTGACCCGCCTGGGCTGTTTGTTTCTGTGTGCTTTTAAACATCTCATCCATAATGCCATAAAATATGATGTATGTATTTTCATATATATTTCTATGTTTTAATACATGTTTTTATATTTATTTATATATACATTTATTTTAAAATATATATGTTTATTCATTTTTATATTTAAGGGAGACACCCACTTAAAAATAAAATAGATATCAACATGAATATTCACCAGTTCATTATTGACTTTAAGACAATTATTTTTAGTATTACATTAAATATGCAAATGAGGCATTATCTAATGGTAACATTTGGTGAATTTAGGAGAAAATATACAGACACAAATAGACAAAGTAGTGATGCATAAGTATTAATCTATATGAACATGCAGGATTTTTCAGCATTGACTCTTCCTGATGGTTTCCATTAATAATAATAAATACTTAAAGTTATTTTTAGAGCTTCCATTTGACTTGGCCATTGTGTGTGCGTGTGCGTGTGTGTGTGACCCATATTGCACGTCAACAGCAGCCTGAGCCTCAGTTTGTTTTTTAAATATGACATAACTTAGTCGCTGGGGGGGTTCGCTTGTGCCTGGCACGTGCGCTCCGTCACGATCCAAAGGGGCGGCGCCTAATCAAGGCACGTGACTGGGCATGAGAGAGACAGACAGACAGGTAGAGAGACAGACAGAGGGACAGACAGACAGAGACAGACAGACAAACATACAGCGACAGAGACAGACAGACAAACAGAGAGACAGACAGAGAGACAGACAGACTTGAGCAGCTGGTTGCTAGGCGACGCATAACGGGCGTGAGTGGTACATACATTTTTTTGGCGCATTAATATGTAAATTAGCCAACTGTGTGTGAAGCGGTTCACAGGTTTGTTTGTAGACAGACAACATTTACGGGACCGCGAGGACCACATTAATTCCACATTAATTTAAATGTATTCTCCATGTTTAAATATTTCATTGGTTTTTTTTTTTTGGGGGTGGGGGGCAAGAGAAACATTCACATCCCTATATTAATAATAGTTCTGTTTTTTTTATGTCAAACGGTATGTTTTTTAGGTAGGGAAAAAGTAGACCCCAACTCTTTCTTCTTCTTCTTCTTCTTCTCCGCCATTGATTGTCAGTTATACTTGCTTTTAAAACGTAGCTACATCATCTTTTAAGCTAGCTGTGAAGGCATACGGTCCTCCACCTCCTCCTCCTCCCCTCTCCGTCTCCTCTCTCCTCTCTCCTCTCTCCTAGCATCATCTTGTCCTCCGTGCTTTTTTCCCTGAGTCACTGCGGAGCACTGGAGCTCTCCTGTGCGGCTCTTCTTTCTTAACGGCTCTCTGGCTCGTGTCAGGTCCGTCTGATGAGCATCATCCTCGGCGTCTGAAATGACCGAAGTGGCTCCTAGCTGCACCGAGATGACAGGTGAGGAAGAGATACCTTTTGTTCGCTTATATACCATTAAATGTACACAAAATGGGTGTTTTAATGTACTTGTACTGCAGATGTACACACCTAGTTTTTAACCAGATGACTTCCTGATAACACTGAACAAATATAGATTGAAATGAAGCAATGCTATGTCATCCTTTGTACTTTGCATTTAAAATAATGATGTCACCTCTAAAATGGGAAAGCATCGAGCATCCTGTTTTATAAAATAAATATTTGCATTGATCTGTCATTGTTGCTGCTGCAGTACGTCATTCACATTGTGTGCATATGAAGCCTTTACATCGTATATAAATCATTGCTGCATTCAATACAGTTTATAGTAGCCTTTCTGAATTATATATAAATAAATATAATGGTCTGGTGAGTACATTTTGTAATATACAGTCTTGGTCTTGTACGGCATACGGCGTTATTTTTTTATATCCAACATCATATGACTAAATGTTCTTTTAGATGCTCTTCAAATGAGCCTTCTTTAATTAATGCAGCAGCTTCTTATGTCAAGTTCCTCAACTGACATCAGCTGATACCGCCTTAAAAACATACATGTGATTCAGCTGATTTATCTTTTGCATGTAATGATGTCATTTTTGAGTGAAGATGAAGCACTTGGGACTTCAGATTTGCATGCATTTGCAAATCTAATATGTGTGTGTGTGTGTGTGTGTGTGTGCACAGATGTGTTCATGGCTGCTTTAAGAAGTATAAATACATGAATCATGTCTGACTGTTTTCTCCCCAAAAATACACAGCGCTGGCCCCTCCCCCTGCACCGCTGATGACCAGTAGGAGTGCGTCTCCTGCTCGGTCACCAACCAATCACAGCAGCCCTCCAGGTAAAGCACCTCATTACCTTACACCCTTTAAATGTGCTGCCACTGTCTTCATCATCAAGGTGAGTCACAGCTGGCTCCGCCCTCTAATTACTCTGTCATTACACAGTACATTAACTGAAGTACTTCAGAATACATTTGAGGTACTTTACTTGAGTATTTACATCGTGTACATCTTTCCTCTACATCTCAGAGGTACATATAGTACTTTATACTGTACTACATCTCAGAGGTACATGTACTTTATACTGTACTACACCTCAGAGGTACATGTTGTACTTTTTACTGTACTACATCTCAGAGGTACATGTTGTACTTTCTACTGTACTACATCTCAGAGGTACATGTTGTACTTTATACTGTACTACATCTCAGAGGTACATGTTGTACTTTTTACTGTACTACATCTCAGAGGTACATATAGTACTTTATACTGCACTACATCTCAGAGGTACAAATTGTACTTTATACTGTACTACATCTCAGAGGTACATGTTGTACTTTCTACTGTACTACATCTCAGAGGTACATGTTGTACTTTCTACTGTACTACATCTCAGAGGTACATGTTGTACTTTATACTGTACTACATCTCAGAGGTACATATTGTACTTTTACTGTACTACACCTCAGAGGTACATGTTGTACTTTCTACTGTACTACATCTCAGAGGTACATGTTGTACTTTCTACTGTACTACATCTCAGAGGTACATATTGTACTTTTTACTGTACTACATCTCAGAGGTACATATAGTACTTTATACTGTACGACACCTCAGAGGTACATGTTGTACTTTCTACTGTACTACATCTCAGAGGTACA
>JAFEUB010001785.1:60000-80000 GCA_024529925.1 Ophthalmolycus amberensis
CGCCAAGACCACCAGACACAGGAACAGCTTCTTTCCACTGGCCGTCACTCTCATGAACAATAAATAGGTTATACTACACTATTGTCTGTAGGTTGTAGTTCACATGTATATATATATATATATACACACACTTTTTTTTTCTCTTGGATATATATTTATACTTGTATTATAGCTAAATGTTTATACCTACATCCGTTTTACTCTTTTTTTTTGCTGCCCTTTTTGATTCTTTATACATATATTTTTCTTGTTTATTGTAAATTTGTGTTTGTACATTGTGTTTGTACATTGAGAGCGGAGTGGAAACCGGTGACAAATTCCATGTATGCGTAAGGACACATGGCCAATAAAGCTGATTCTGATTCTGATAAATGCAACAGATCAGCATCACTTGTAAGTAGATCTGGAGAAGCGTGGAAACAATCGGATAATAATCAGATTATAGAGCCAGGAAGTTTTGAAATCGTGTTAAAAAGTTTTGAATTGTTTCGAAAAATCTCACGTGATAAAATCAAGTTAAGGTGAGAGTGATGTTAACATAACCATCATCTCTCAAGTCGGTTTGACATCAAAATGAAAGTTTGTTAAACTGAGGACAGATAATGCAAATCAAATCCTCATGTTTTCTGATATTTATATATTGTTTAGTGTATTTTTAAGTTGACAGGCGATGAATCAGACAGAAATACTGTGATTCTTTTTATTTTTATTACTTTAAACCTGCTGAAGAAATTCACAGTTTGAGCTTCTAAAACATGCAGCGAGAGTATTTTATCTCAGGAGAGCTCTCTGCTCCTCAGCAGTAATATATATATATTATGATCAATTACTGCTCTACTAATATGACCTCATGTGGTTACTTCACTGACTCCCACGATGATGGGATTTTCAAAACCAACTGCGTATTACAAAGATCAATTTTAGACTCTTTCCATGAACATGAGTCACATGATGTACAAAGACATTTAATGAGAAAAAATCTAAATGTTATTACTTCACACAAGTTTTAAATTAAGCAGCTTCATCAGATCAAAGGAAACATGAATGAAATCCAGACAGTGAATGAATTTATTGCTTTAAGACGAACAAATCTGTGAGCTCCAACACTAACTCTATGTTTATTAACTACTTTGTCTATTTGTCTGTGTATTTAAGTGTGTATTTATGTCTGTGTTTGTGTATTTATGTGTGTATTTATGTGTGTGTTTGTGTATTTAAGTGTGTATTTATGTCTGTGTTTGTGTATTTATGTGTGTATTTATGTGTGTGTTTGTGTATTTAAGTGTGTATTTATGTCTGTGTTTGTGTATTTATGTGTGTATTTATGTGTGTGTTTGTGTATTTAAGTGTGTATTTATGTGTGTGTTTGTGTGTGTATAACTGTTGGTGTGTAACTGAGAGAGAAACATTGGTTCTATTGTTCATCATTTTCATCAATAGTTCACAGTTTACATTCAGTATTTCCACTTCTCCTGTGTGGCTAATGACTGTCTGGTTTGGACACACACACACATGCACACACACAACACACACACACGCACACACACACACACACACACACACACACACACACTCCCCCACCCTTATCACAACAAAGGGCTGCTCCACTTCCTGTCTTCCTGGCCCAGGGCCGTGTTTGCTGATGCATACGTATCATTCTCAGCAGGGAGCTCTACACACACACACACACACCACACACACACACACACCACACACAGACACACACGCCATATATCATACCAGACATTCACCCTGTAGCTGTCTGTAAAACTTATTACACCCCACCTAGATCAGATCAAAACGCACACACAGTCTATATTTCAGAAGCAGCCGCTGCAGAAATCCATGTTTTTTTGTCCACTTTTGTTCTAAACCAGCGAGCAGTTTTCACTAGATTTCTAATGTACAAATTTCATAACCAGTTTGAGACTCAAGATTATTTTTATAATACATAGAATAGAAATTGAATGCTGTGCAGTACAAAACAAAGAGCCAGCAGCTGCTTAGCTTAGCACAAACACTGGAATCAGGGGGAAACAGCTAGCTAATTAACAATATAAATGATATCTTGTTTGTGCTAAGCTAAGTAAAATGTGGACGTTGTCACGGTGCCTTCAGGTGCTGTAGGAAACATCCCCTCCCAGCCTCGTGGGACTGCAGCGGCTGCCTCTGTGTGGCCGTCCTCCATTTTCATGACGAAGCAGCTTTCTCTCAGTTCTGCTGCTTCACTTGTGCCTCAGAAGGTTAATTCATTCGGTTTATCGATCAGCAGCGTTGCTTTCTGTGCGAGGCGGCACTTTTCTGTTTGCAGTGTGATTCGGGGTTTTTTGGGGGCGTTCATTGAACGTGACATTTACATCATCCTCCGACACCTTTCTGAGTCACTGTCATCTGCGCGTCGAGTGTGAGTCATTTGTATTTTTATTACTTTGTTTTTGAATCAGTTGGTGACTTCCTGTCTCCACCCGGGATGGATCAGCCAATCAGCAAGCAGCTCTCCAACTCCGTCTGCTGCCCTCCACTCACCAGAGAGAGGTGATCATGATTATAACTTTATTCATACAGCACCTTTAACAACTTTAACACTGTATATGTACATTTTACATGTATATATATAGATATATACATACATATATATGACAGAAATACAGTGGCGGCTGGTCAATAGAGGGCCATGGGGCATGGCCCCACCATGAGCCACACAAAAAGATATAAATGAGTGACATACAATTTAGCCAATCAGCGCCCTCAAATAGATTCAGCTGTGGGCCAGAACGATCAGGCCCCTCGCTGCGCGTTCTCGTCAGGAGAAGTCTCTACAGGCACCCGCACCAGCGCGAGCACTCCTCCTCCAAGACCCGTTTGAGAGGAGAACTTTGAGGAGATTCTGCAGCCAAAGAGCTGATATCAGATCAGCCTGACCTCACAGTCAGACAGCAGACTCGCGGGAAAGGGAAGCAGTACATGAAGCTTCTGTACTAGCTGAACACCAGACAGGTTTGGCTAGCTGGATGACGTCATGCTAATCATTTATTTAGCTTTTTAAAACAACGGGGACGGATCCAGCACGGACAGTTAGGGGAGTGAGGGATGAGGATGTAAGGAAACATGAGAACACCAGGGTAGGGAGTGAGTGATGAGGAGGTAAGGAAACATGAGAACACCAGGGTAGGGAGTGAGGGATGAGGAGGTAAGGAAACATGAGAACACCAGGGTAGGGAGTGAGTGATGAGGAGGTAAGGAAACATGAGAACACCAGGGTAGGGAGTGAGTGATGAGGATGTAAGGAAACATGAGAACACCAGGGTAGGGAGTGAGGGATGAGGATGTAAGGAAACATGAGAACACCAGGGTAGGGAGTGAGTGATGAGGAGGTAAGGAAACATGAGAACACCAGGGTAGGGAGTGAGTGATGAGGAGGTAAGGAAACATGAGAACACCAGGGTAGGGAGTGAGGGATGAGGAGGTAAGGAAACATGAGAACACCAGGGTAGGGAGTGAGTGATGAGGAGGTAAGGAAACATGAGAACACCAGGGTAGGGAGTGAGGGATGAGGAGGTAAGGAAACATGAGAACACCAGGGTAGGGAGTGAGTGATGAGGAGGTAAGGAAACATGAGAACACCAGGGTAGGGAGTGAGGGATGAGGAGGTAAGGAAACATGAGAACACCAGGGTAGGGAGTGAGGGATGAGGAGGTAAGGAAACATGAGAACACCAGGGTAGGGAGTGAGTGATGAGGAGGTAAGGAAACATGAGAACACCAGGGTAGGGAGTGAGGGATGAGGAGGTAAGGAAACATGAGAACACCAGGGTAGGGAGTGAGGGATGAGGAGGTAAGGAAACATGAGAACACCAGGACACACATGGAGAACTCTGTCAAGCTACATATTATGCAAAGTGAACATCTTTTCTTCTACATAGCCTCAGTCTCATCTGCTTAACTTGGTCATGGAGGCATCAACATGTAATAGAGATGTTAAATTAACAGTGAAAACTCATCATAGCTTAATTTAACATCAGTATTCATAATTACACTTCATGTTTACTTCTCCTGATCTTTACCTCCTATAACAAGGTCCATAGGGGCATCTCAATAAATAAACATGTTATATTATATTATATAAGTGTTATTTACTGATTGTTTTCGTGTTGGAATACATGTTAAATATTTAACTGCCAAGTAATAATGCGTGTTTGATACTTACATTTTTTTTGCATTGAATCATACTGGGATGTTTGCTGAAATTGATAAGATGGTCCCACCTAGAACATGTTCCACCAGCCGCCACTGCAGAAATATCATTTCAGATATATTGATGGTTTTGTGGGAGGAATTCATGGATTTAGCTCCAAGAAAAACCTGTCTGCATCCACTACATTAAGAACATGATACTTGTGTTTTTTAAGATGTCCAGGTATATATAATACAAGTACTTCTACTACTACTACTACTACTACTATAACTGGTCAAATAGATATATCTCTTTGAACTCAAGGAGAAGGAAGAGAGCATCTCTTTATTTGTTGTGATTGTTTTGCTCTTCACTTATTGTGTGTGTGTCTGTGTGTGTTGTTTCGTGACCCGTCAGTGTCTTTTGTGTCCCATCGAACAGCTTCCCCCAGCAACCACAGACCGAACAGAAGTTCCTCCAACCGCAGGAGCATCGCTGGACTCCCCGAGGAGACGTCCAGAGCCAAGACACCCACGGTCAGCCCTCACACACACGCACGCACGCACACGCACGCACGCACACACACGCACGCACGCACACGCACGCACGCACACGCACGCACGCACACGCACGCACGCACACACACGCACGCACACACACGCACGCACGCACACGCACGCACGCACACGCACGCACGCACACGCACGCACGCACACACACGCACGCACGCACACACACACACACATACATGCGCCAGCAGCTGTAAACTGGAGATTAAAGGTCCTGCGATATGTAGATTAATCTGAATATCTTTGTAGAATCACTGTTAAGACTTGTGTTTGAGGCGATTGAATGGTTGTTGTGTCTTTAAAATAAGACTCTATTTCCCACAATCCTTTGTTGGTTTATTTTGTAAAGACGATGTAACTGCTGGGGTTGAAGGTTTCCTTGTATTTCCTGAGGAGGATGAGCACATAGAAGTGTTCGTCAGACTGACTTTTCTAAACTAAATAACATCTTTCTACAAAATAAAAGCATGAAAGACTGTCGTCCTCTGAGACGTCTGACTGGCAGTTCATTTTTCATCAGTAGTTTATGTTTGTTGACAGTAATAATACTCATGTTTGAAAATAGATGTTAGTGAGGCGGTAACCTCCGGTTCTTTAAAGTGAAGCCAAAGCTTCATGAGTGAAAGCTGCATTCTCTCTGGTGACCACCAGGGGGCGACTCCTCTGCTTGTATAGAAGTCTATGAGAAAATGACTCTACTTCTCTCTTGATTTATTCCCTCAGTAAACATTGTAAACATGAGTTTATGTCTCAATCTCTAGTTTCAAGTCTTCTTCAATACAGCATGATGTTCATTTAGTACATTATGGTCCATTTAGAGTCACACAGACCATAAAGCAGGGGATGCTTTAGGGCGGGGCTACACGCTGATTGACAGGTCTCTACCAGAGACGTATACGCCGTCTCTACGTCGCTCCTCCTCAGTCCAGATATGGTCACTTCCTGTTCACTGGCTGCAAAAACCAAGATGGCGACGCCCAAACGCTGAACATTGAGGCTTCAAAACATCAGCCCACTAAACAGTGGGTGACATCATGACGACTGCGTCCACTTCTTATACACAGTCGATGTTTTGTAACTATGAACACACTTCTTCTGTACTACTTCTTCATAACATGTTCTCTTGTTATTATGTGACTTGTAGGGGGAAAATCTAAACACACCGGCCCGCAGTTCTTCCTTCAGGGCCAACAGCAAGGGCCCCGCCACACCCAAACGGTACGAAACACACACACACACACACACACTCACACACACACACGGATTGCAGTCACACTGGCCCGACGTGGTTCTGCTGTTTTTTTAGGGTGAGGTCTAACAGGAGTCGCGCCCAGTCGCCCTGCTCCCCCTGCCAGTACCCCCCCTCCCCACTGCGGCAGAGGGCCACCACCCCCGGCACCGACGACAGGGCTCACCCCGAGGTCAAAGGTCACAGCACCCTGGAGAGGAAATCCACCAAATCTGAGACCTCGGAGAAAAGGATCCCCAAATCCACCAGCAAAGAACTGAACGCAGGTAGACGGGCGGTGTGTGTGTTCCTCTCCTGCACCAAGCTACAGGAGGACGAGTGATCCAGTGAGGACGCTCAGAGGGGCGTTCACTGACCTGGTTTATATCAGACAACTAAACGTTAGAATCTCTTCACAGAGTCTCCGGGAACGCCGACGGGCCGGAGCGTCGGTGGGACGACGGACGCCGAGGAGGCGTCCAGGCTGCTGGCCGAGAGACGCCGACTGGCCCGAATACAGAAGGAGCAGGAGGAGAGACAGCGGCAGGAGCAGGAGAGGTGGGCGCACTTCTACATTTGAATAATCGATATAACAGTTATAAGTCCTTCCTCAGTTTCTCCACTCTGATGCTGTTTCTTTGTCTTTTGGGATCGTAAACTTAATATCTTAATATTTATGGAGAAGATAATTTGCAGATGAATCGATGTGACAATAATCCTTACTCCAGCTGTGTTATGTTTACATGTGTATTTATGTGTTTTAAAGTGTTTAAGTTATCATTCTGGTACGAATCTCGACGTTAATTTACACAATAAAATGTCAGGATTTACAGTTTCAGACGTACGATATCTGTGTCAGACGAGGACCGATGTCGTCTCCCATCATGTAACATTTAACAAGCACTTTTGTCCAAAATACTAACAATCTGATGAACGTCACAAACACCAGAAACACATTTAAAACCAGCAGCTGAGTCCAGAACCAGAGAGAAAACATGATTATTCTCTAGTTGGCGCTAGCGTTGTACGGTGGCCCCCACAGCTCAAACCTCGGCGTGTTTCCTGCAGGCTGAGGGCCGAGGAGGAGCAGAGGAGGCAGCAGGAGGCCAAAGAGAGGCAGGAGAGAGCCGCTCTGCAGGCCGAGGAGGAGAGAGTGAGGAGGGAGGAGGAGAGGAGGAACAAGGAGGACGAGGAGAGACGGCAGAAGGAGCAGAGATGGAAGGACATGCAGGATCAGCTGGACAGAGAGGTCAGCCCACACACATGTGTTGTGATCTATGTATGGATGTGCTGCTGTATCGTGTTGTCCACTTGTATGTAGAGATGTGATTGAGTGCTGCTGGCCGTGTTTCAGCGGGAGGAGGCCTGCCTGCGAGCCCAGAGAGAGGCCGAGAGGAAGAGGCAGGAGAGAGAGCTGCTGCACATCCAGGAGGAGCAGGAGAGGCTGCAGAGGAAGAAGGTATCAAGACACACACACACACACACACACATGCATGTCAATATTAAACCTGGTAAAGAAGGAGAACATGTTGAAACTATCAATTCAATTCTTGTGTCTGTTATTTACAGAGAATTGAGGAGATCATGAAGAGAACGAGGAAGAATGAAGCGGAGCCTCTGTCTGCTGCTGCAGGTGAATGTTGAACACGTCTCCTCTATTTACTGAGAGAATGTGAAGAACTCAGGTAAACAACAGCTGCACAGACAGAACATGTGTAGGTAGTGTAACACACACACACACACACACACACACACACACTCAAATAATACGATTTAAGGACATAAAACAGCAAACAAAGGAGTATGTTCATGTCTACAAAGCTCTAAACAAACTCAATCACAGATATTTGGAACAAAGGTTCCTTCAGTTTCTAACTTTCTGTTCATGAATGAAACGTTTGACATATAAAATGATTTATATTGATGTTTAGGCGCGCCATCATCTGGATTTACATATAAGATGATATCTTTAAGGTTAAAAGGATTAAAAACTCCCTCCTCTTTATTTATTGTTCTGTTGCTCATTTCAAGACTCATTCAATCCATCTTCACCACGTGTTGTTGTTTTAATTGTATGTGAACTTTTCCCACAACACTTGTTTGTTTCATGTCGTTCCTCCAGCATGATTACTTTCCTCTTTAATGAAAGCGTCTCAGCTGCAGTGTGAGTCAGCAGTGTTACACAGGCGGGAGGACAGCGCCTCCTGGTGGTTTAAAGGAGAGCCACACCAAGCACGCAGCAGCAGGAGTAAACTCCGAGCCCCGAAGAGGCTTCACGCTGCAGCTGTTTGTCCAGCTCAGAGCTGGAGAGACTCGTCAAACCGGACAAACAAATCATCAAGAAAGAAAATGTCTCAACAAGGAAACTGCTGCTTCACTTGTTTTATTCAATCTGTGACGAACAAGCAGCCGTTACTGAGCAAGCAGCCGTTATCTCATTTTTATTTGTCCGTCCTTGTTTCTGTCCTTCTTTAGGAAGCTTCTCGTGTCAGAGATTCCTGAATCAGGCCTTCTCCATCTCCTCTCTGATAACGTTCCACCATTTAATCTTCCCAGTAAAGCGTGACTTTCTAAAGGACACTGTGTGTTTGCAGCGTCTGACTTGAGGCCGGAGGCGGCGGTCCCGTCGGAGGAGGACGTCCCGACTCCAGCCGAAGCCCCCGTCATCATGCTGGGACCCCTGGAGAACAAGGGCTTTGTGGAGGAGCTGTCTGACGGAGTCCAGTCCATGGACGTCAGGTGAGACGTCTTCCTTTGTCTCTGTTTGTCCCACGTGTCTTGCTAGGTGTCGTCTCCGTCTGCATTGAGGTGACTCCCCACGTACCAATCAGACTTTCTTTATCCAGTCTTTATACATGCTGCTCGTCCAAACCAGACTGACGGTAAGAAGTGGACGCAGTCATCGTGACGTCACTCGTTGGTTTCTGGATGTTTTTGAAGCCTCGTGTTCGGCATATTGGGCTTTTTTTTGCAACCAGTGAACAGGAAGTGACCATATCTGGACTGAGGAGGAGTGACGTAGAGACGGCGTATACGTCTCTGGTCACCTGTCAATCACAGTGTAGCCCCGCCCTAAAGCATCCCCTGCTTTATGGTCTGTTTGACTCTAAATGGACCATAATGTACTAAATGAACATCATGCTGTATTGAAGAAGACTTGAAACTAGAGATTGAGACCATAAACTCATGTTTACAATGTTTACTGAGGTAATAAATCAAGAGAGAAGTAGAGTCATTTTCTCATAGACTTCTATACAACCAGAGGAGTCGCCCCCTGGTGGACACTAGAGAGAATGCAGCTTCAACACGTGAAGCATCGGCTTCACTCTGCAGAACCGGAGGTTGCCGCCTGCTCACCAAACAGACAAAGTTGTGTTTCGGGTTTCTGAGATGAAGGAAGAATTTCTAAAAAAGAATACACAAAGATGGAGGCAGCTTTCATCCCGATCTCATGTTGCACATCTCTTCATAAAGAAACCTGTGTGTAAAATGAATTAATGAGATATCCTGTCTCTGTCATCATTGTGTCTTGAAGTTCTCCATCTGTCTCCATCAGTCCAGTGTCCAGGGACGAGCAGCCCAGCGCTCATGAGTTCTCCCCGCTCACAGAGGGGACGGAGGGCTGCACCCTGGAGCACCTGATGGACCTGGAGGCCCACGGCCGAGGACAGCGACAGGTCGGCGAGACGCCCGCTTACCCCAAACTGCAGGCCGGCAGCGGGGTCGGCGACCTCAACAAGAACCTGCTGATTCAAGCGTACAGCGCCGCCTCTGAATCCTCTCAGCTCATCCACAGCATCGGGCCGAGCAACCTGGACGTCCAGTAGCCAGGTAGAGACCCGCCGCCTCTTATCAACCAGCTGTTTGAAGCTCTTCCAAAGTCTCCGCAGTAATTCATAAAAGTTGCATTGAACTAAAGTTTCAAATAATATTATCAGATAGAATATTGTGCATGAAGTCACATTTCGCTGAGTCGGACATAAATACACGTCTGATGGGTTTTAGTGAGTCACAGATTAAAAACACAAACAGGTTTGAGCGGTTTCATATTCTCTCTCTCTTTCTCAGGAGCCGGCCGGTTTCTGTCGAAGCAGGACGAACAGACCAAGAGGCCGACCGCTTCTCTCTGCAGCAGCAGCAACAATCAACATCTCCACAAGGAACCAACGCCGAACAGCTGATCTCACATCTGTATCACCAAGACCTCGCGTAACAGTTAAGCTTCTGGACACATTTTGAGGCGGCGCAAATGGGCAGTTTAGACTCTCGCGAACACAGAAATCATGCAAATAATGTGGAGTGTATGTAATGAGGTGGTGAATGTGACAGAGAAGGAAGCTGTTGCATGTTGTCAAACCACTGTAAACACTTATACAATTTATGAGGATTAAATCTGCACACATCAGTCTGGGGAAGATGTTAATGATCAGCCATCAACCCAACTTATTATTTATATAAGTTATATATATATATATATATTTAACACACTTTACAGTACCTCCCTACATTATGGTCTGCTGTCATTCTGCTGAGGAACAGTCAATAATATTAGTTTTTCCAATATAATTTAGTTGTTGGGCTATAAATTGTTAAATTATGTGAGTCAACCTTTAAATAAACTCCAACAGTTCAATAGAAAACATGTTTTTTTGCATCAGAAACTTCCCAGACTTCAGACATCCATCTGTTCCTCGTCTCATCTGTTGGTGTTGCCCAGCTGCACTGCCACAAAACATAACTCGCAGGTATCGCCCGCTTTAACCTCTCATGCCTGCTTTTTGTAGAACTCTGTAAATAGACCTGACGGCGGGGGAGTCGGCCTCTGTAGCAGTTTGTCTGGGGGGGAGGCAGCAAAAGAAAAGAAACAGACAGTTGTGTGAATCCCGTGTAGCGTCTCCAGTGAGGAACTATAGCTGAGCTGTTAATGGTCGTAGTCTGTACTTGAACAGTGTGTGGGAGTCTCCTCTGTGTGTCTGATGGTTCCTGTGTGTTTATTTAAACTCTGATCGGCTCCTACGTAACGACAAACCCCTCAGTCTGCTGTAAAGAAACTCACCATCAACGACTATATTATAACCCAGAACACTTCGCCTGTCGCTTTGGCTTCCGTCTCTTCCTGCCGCTCGTCCTTCGATCGATGGACGATCCACAGCGAGGACGAGACGAACACGTCCTGTGTCTCCACCTGTAGGTGGAGGTACATGTTGACACAGTGTGTTGTGTATTTGTCTGGCACTGACTGTCACCACGCTACAGCTGCAGTTTAATAGTGTGCACTCACAGGAGTCGTGTGTTTCACTGCTCTGAAGACGCTTGTACCCCCCCCCCCCCCCAGCTTAAATACACCTCACCATTCAGAACAGAGTCTGGTGTTAAACAGCCGTCTCCACCTTTCTCATCACCTCTGAGGCCTTAAACCTCTGTAGCCCCGTCCTCCGTGTGTCACCCAGCATGTGACACTTTAGCTGTTTTAAAAGCCTCTTTTCCACTGAAAAATACCTGAAACAAGAACTACAATCCCCCCCCCCCCCCCCTTAAGGAAAGTCTGTGTTTGATTCACAGCTGCACCTGTTCAGGTAGATCCGGTCGGATGACCAGCCGGGGGCCACAAAGGCCTCCAGCTGTACCGTGTGGAGGATCAGGGCCATTAGCCAGGCCAGACACTACATTGTGGTCCCAGGTATTCTGGGGCAGAATATTTAATTCCTTTAGTGTTTGTGACCAGCCACCAACCAAACTCTACACATTTTTTAATGTAATTTATTCAGTTTTTTGGGCTAATAAGTTGTCAACAGGATGCGTGAGTCAGCCTTTAAAAACCCAACAGTCCGACTGTTCAGTGACATCATACCCATGTACCCATCCTTTTCCTTTAGTGCTTTTAAACTTTCATTTATGTGATTGTTCTGCCTCAGAGCAGTCCGAAAACATTTGAATCAGCCTTAAAATACACGTGGAGTATATTTAAACTCTTCTTCATGCCGTTATGAATCAACCTTCCACAGGGACGGGTGCAAAGGGAAGTTCTTGTTGTGGAAGAGCGGCTCTGCTGCCGCTCCGAGGTGCCACGTTGAGGGAAATGCAACGTGTTTCCCCGTCACTGCTGCAGCCTTCAGCTCATTGTCATGTTCCTTCTCTCGCTGTGTCAGCTCGTTGTTCCTCCAGATTCTGCTGAAGCTCATCGGTCTCCAGGTTCCCCCTTGTACATCAAGTAAAGATAATAATAAAGGACACAATATTATTAAACTCTGTGACACTGCAGCTTGGTGGAATATATCATAGTAGATGTGGTGCATGGATAACTGCTGAAAAAGAACAATAAACTTCATCAAGCCATTCGTGTCGGTGAGCTGGATGAATAATAAATAATCGTATAAAAATGGCGAACAGACACTTTGGAGTGAGGACATGAAGGGAGACGGTAAAGATTCAAAACTGTACGAGATGTTTGATCTCTGACATTGGTAACGAGGGACGTATGAAATGTAGTGTAGAGCTTAACGCAGCCACATTTATTATTATTATATCTCACTGTGTGTCGACTTTATGCTGCACTGAAATTAAAACTGATCTGCAAAAGTTGAATCATTGTTTGTTTTTTGACTTGAGATTCCTGCACAGATGTATTGATCTGAAGATATTAGAACGTTCATTATATTTACATACTATTAGGAACTGAATATTCAGCTGTCAAAATAACAATGGGTAAGAGTTATTGAGGGAGGAAACATGTATGCATGTTTGCCACTATATTATTTGCTCCAGGGTTATCATATGTGTTCATTCATCTATCTGTAGAATGGATGCGTTTACAACGATATTCTTTTGGTTCTGAGTTTATAAACTTACATTTATACTCTTTGGTATCAAACTCAGTTCATGCCCCTGCAGAGTCATATAGTCACAGACAGGATTACTCACATGATTCATGTATTTCAGGGAACAGGATGTCCTTTGTGTATAGGACCAGACTGTGATGAAGCCAGACGTTTGGCAGGAGCATGAATTAAGAAGAAGGAGGGGGGAAGCTGAGACAAAGCCGGGGAAAGATTTAAAGCTAAAATCCAAGCAGCACATAGGCCCGTACATAGTAGATGCATAGATACTGGACACTGTTGAGAGTTATTATGACGAGGAACAAGGACCATAGGATCCTGTGACAGGTGTCCCTCATGAGATTGATTAGTTAGTGAACCACAGTACATCTCATCGGCCCAGCGTCCCACACGCCCCGGGGATCCGAAAAACCGTTATGAATCCCTACTGTATTTATGATGAACGAAATGAGGAACATTGGGAGCTGATGAGTAAGAGGGGGGGGGGGGGCATCATGAATGGGGGGTGTCTATTTCAAACTATGGGCTTAAATTCATAATATTTCCTTCCATCAGTTACAGTTTTTCATCCTTTTTTATTTTTTTCTGGTAGAATCTTACAAATAGGATGTGTTATCTGAACACAAGAGCAGTTTGAATATCAATTTTGGCAAATAACCACACATTTGTATATTTATGCAAATAATCATAAAAGACTGAGAAATGGGGGTTCATTCTTAGCCAATGGCAGGGCAGCAAGTTACCTTTTCAGAGTAATTTGAATACAGTATTGTGTAATTGATACATTAACAGTTATGACAGAAGAAACTCTCTAAATATATTACTATTCATTTATATTTACACATTTTTCAATTTAATAGCGTGGTGTGGGTTTTTTTATGCTGAAATGTGGATTTTCACACCTAATAGTTTTATTTTGAAAAGACCGTGGCGGAAGTGCCGGACTCGTACAGTTTCTCGGCAGTTTGAGGATCGACTACAGCCATTTTCTTGCAGACTTTAATGGGAAAAACAGCACATTTAGCTTTAACTTTGGGGTTAAATCAGGCAATAAATAGGCTTTTTATTCCAAAAGTACAAACGGTTATATCGTGTGTTATTGCCGTGTTTGTCATCGCTTTAGCTAACGTTAGCCGCGGTAGCCTGGCGCGCGACGAGGACGAAGGTAAGACAACTGATTACGTAATGTTAGCTGCTAGCTAGCTTTAGCGTTAGTGAGCTAAACGTTAGCTTGATGTCCATCTAAACTCAATAGAGCTTGTGGCTAAAGTTAGCTTGTGGCTAAAGTTAGCTTGTGTGCGTCTGCAAAGCTAGCTGCTGACGGCTAAATTTGTCAACAAATAGATAGATAGATAGATAGATAGATAGATAGATAGGTACTTTATTCATCCCCAGGGGGAAATTTGTATGTTACAGCAGCAAGACACACCAAAAAGCAAAGTAACAGAGTAACCAAAATATTAAGTATACAATATACAATATATACAATAGAATAACAGAGTATGACAAATTAGATATCAGAATATAGAATATATAAGATAAAACAAAAATGCACAGTATATACAATGAAATAGAGTAGTGTAAAGTAGTAAATAAAGAACAATAACTTTAATAGTTTACATTTTAAGTTAGGTTAACATCCATAATTAAGCTTTGGTTGTAGTATTACTGCGACCAAAAGTAACTCACTCAATCTGCACCCAGTTTAATATTATTTTGTGCAATTAACTGTAAATGTGGATCAGAAAGACAAGCTGTCATGCTCTCAATTGGCAGTTTAAACTAAAAACTCTCCTTTCCTTAAAGGTTGACAAATGTCAAGACCACGGTCCAGATCACCACGTTACAGGTAATTGCATCGACATTATTTCATTTTTATATGAGTTAAAACGTATTAATTTCTACCTATGTGTACATAAATGAATGACTTGATTTATGTCTTACTGAGGCTGTGACATTACTTTTTTTCAACGTTTACTCTTTTAGGAGGTTCCCGTGGGACGAACCAGACTTTGATCCTTACAAAGTCGTTGCAGAACTCGACGGGAATCCGTCACAGAGGAGCCACCGCTCCCGAGAAGATCCTGAAGAGCACTGGAACTACGTCAGGGAAGACATGCACCCTGAAGCCCAGAGGAGAACCTCTCCTTTCCCAGACGACCGGCACTTTGGGCATCAACGCCATCCGAACCAGGAGGAGTTTTACCGCCAGAGGCCATCGCCACGTCATAGTGTGACGAGCTTTGATGAAGACCGGAGGCTTTCCCCACTGCATGATGATGGAGGAGGAGGGGGTGGGGGAAGACGCAGAGGAGAGTTTAGAGAGCTCTTCCAGAGATATGAAAACGGGGAGAGGTTCCTTCAGTCGCCTCCGAGGTTGGCGAGGGAAAATTTGCCGCTGATGCCAAGGCCTCACCCGGACCACCAACAGAGAGAGCCGGGGATCAGCTCGAGGAGAGAGGAGCAGAGCAGAGGTCGAGGGAGGTTTAGGGACCTCAGTCCCAGTGGGAGGTCGGAGGACCAAAGAGGGGGAGCAGGTAGGGAAAGAGGAAGGAAGCCCGCACAGGGTCCTTACAGAGACAGACGAAGAGAGGACTCCCATCAGGAGAGGAACCCCACCTTTAAAAGGCAAAGGAGAGAAATGGATGACGCCACTCACCTTGGGTAAATTTTAAGCAAAATACTTTGCCGCACTGTCGAAAAGGAAACGAAGAATGCAGAGGATTCTCATCTTTCTAATTTTCCCATAGCGAAAAATTCCTCATTGCTTGTCATCACACCTTTTTTCTAACTTGTCTAGCTAGTCGTCTGCATGGCTTAAACTCTTCCTGCTTTCAACTTCTTCTGATTCTTTAGAGAACATCTGCATGTCTTCTGTTGAAAACACAGCGGTTGTTGATTAATACTAGTGCTGGGCAAGTTAACGCGTTAATTTCGCGTTAACGCATACATTAATTAACGCCGACAATTATTTTATCGTGCGTTAACGCATTTTAAAAAATGTATTATAATTTATTTTTTTATTTTTTTAAATTGAAAGACAATAGACAATACATATACATAACAAGAGGATGACAAGAACAGTGGGATAAAAGCCCGCAAACATCCTATAGTCAGTTCACTCAGATCTCCGTGGTCAACTCAGCAGACACTTACATGTTAGTGCTCCTGTATGCTGAAATTCACGGTAAACGCATTTAAACGGATCGGGAGCGAGCGAAGGACTTGCGGAAAGTTTAACGTGAGACAACATCCGGTTTCTTCAGATGAACATCCGGTTTTCAGAATAAGATGCCAACAAAGTATGAATTATATTCACATTAAGTATAAAACATGCTGCCTGCATCTCGTGAACCAAATGTTATTGTCCTTTTGTTCATATAGCAGTACTTTTAAAATAAAAGTGCGCAATACACTACTTTATAATTCATTATTGAACTTTGCCATAACAATGAGATTAATCGCAAAAAATCCATGCGATTAATCCTGATTAAATATTTGAATCGTTGCCCAGCACTAATAAATACCAAAATCAGATATTTGATGTAGACTTGTTGTGTCCAAAGCTAATGTCAAGTGAACATTTAAAACCAGATGTGAAGTTGAATAATGAGCATGAATAATTGTTGAACCATGTCACCTCCTCTTATGCTGGTACAGGAATGAGGAGGACTTTGGGGTGGACTCACCCAGAGATAGGTTTGGAGGAGACACTCGGCACTCTGGACCGCTCGTCGTTGAACACGATCACGGCATCGCCGCCAGCAAGGAGCCGTCACGGTGGGAACAATTTGACGATCGCAGAGATCTCGACCCCGACTTTGATCGTCAGAGGAGTCCCCGTCCGGTGAGCTCGTCTCAGGAGCGTTTCAGGACGCCGGACAGCAGGTTGGATGATCGGGAAGATGCAAGAGGACACCAAGATAACTGGAGGGACCCCAACTATCATGAAACTAGGAGGAACCCCGCGCCGCAAGAGAGATACGGTAATCGAGAGGGTCCCGTGAACCACCGGGGGAACGGTGGTTCTCAGCCAGCGAGAGGGCAGTTCAGCCGCGGTCACGGTGGAAGAACCGGACCGCCCAGGACTCAACCACGCGTTCGGCCGTCCTCACAAGGATACCAAGATCTTCCTCACGAAGAGCAAAGACCCGGGTACCGAACCTTCAGGGGAGACGTTAACGAGGACCCCGTCGACGCGGAGCCCGACTGGGCAGAGGAAGAGCGGCACCTGCAGAGGAGCTTCCTGGACCCTAAAATGCCCCGTCAGAGGCAGCGAGGGTGGAGCGATCAGAAAACCACCAACATGGCCGTCGTAACGGAGGAAACGCTAACCATCAAAGTCGACATGAGCCGACCCGTAAACAATAACAGGTAGAGTGTTAAACAAAAAAATCGAATTCTGACAGGTGAGAGGGGAAAGTTCACACTTCTTTTTAAGTTCATTGAAAGCTGCTGACGCAAGAAGAAAGAAATCACAGGACGCAACGTTCATCTTCATGGAACTGCATTGTGTTTGTACCTCTGCTGTAAAGGTGATCCCTCGTGGTACAAACTTTGCATTGGCTGCTTTTGCGTCAGGATGCCTCGCAGAAGTTTTCTCCAAAGCAGAAGTCGCCCTCACAGGAAACCTGGTGTTTTTACAGCAGGAAGAGACGCTTTACTGCTGTCGATGTCGAAGCCTCCGGATGAAATCAACCCCGGTTGAAGTAAACATCACTGAAGAGATGTCAGATGTCTTTGGGAACGTGACTGTGTTACATACGAGGTGGCATCACCTGCAAATCCTTTTATGGTTCCACATTAACACGAGGATATAAGAGGCATTCACTCACATCTTTATGCTGATGAACTGATGAGCAACAGACAGAAGAGCACCTCCAACAGCAGAAGACTGGGTTTTAAAGCTGAAAAGCGGAATTTAAAGCTGACAGAAAAGCATCGTAACGTCTACGTTCTCCTCAACGGTGCTCGGTGTTTTGGCTTTTTTAATCCAAATCTCAGCGAGCTTGAAGGCAGACGGAGAAGACGACATATGAGAGGTTGACCGGTCCGGATTCAGCCCCACGCCGACCACAGAAGAAGCAAGACTCTAACATCGTGCTGGTGTGCGTGAGGAGGAGTTCGCTGCAGAAACGGACCAGTTCCTGCGTCTAGAAGATCCTATTGAGAAGACCTGAACCGGGCTTTGGTTCTCTGGCACTCGTGAAGAGACGCACCCGGCACAAAGAGAAGGATGTCTGAAGGCATGTTGCTGTCTGTCATCACTCAAGTCAAGTCCAGAGTTGTTGGACTGAACATGGAAGAAGGACATCGTTAACCTCCTGATTGACGCGACTCGTGTGGCATCAGGTTGAGCGGATTTGCACATTTGGCGTTTATGATGATTCTCTGAATCATTTCTTCAGCTGCATTTTGGTCAAACGGTGTTGACAGAAGTCAAAGATTTGAAAATGTGGAAGGATTAAGAAACATTCCTCAGCACACCAGAGGAAGGAATTGTTAAAGGAAGAAAAGCCCTGCGATGAAGGGGGGGGGGGGGGATGTTAACGACATAACTCAGGATATGTGACGGGAGGATGAGAGCGTCTTTGAGCTTTACAGGAGCTGCTGGTCCGCATGTTTGGAACTAAAGAGAACCTGCAGACAGCGAGAGGAAGTGAAGGTCAGGAACATGTTCTGGTGTGATCTCCCACCCTGTGGATGAGCTGGAAGAGCAACCGCCTTCATTGTCCAGATAGAGAATCATGTTTACACTTCTCTCTGGAGGAGGATTCACAGCATGACGCTACACAGTGCGAGTGCTGAGATGCATCCAAGTTCAGACGAACATGAACGAGTAAGGAGACTTCAGGAACCAAAGGAAGAAAATAAATCACTTACAGCAAGAACAGGAACTGAAGATCAGCTCCTCGGCAGAGTGGCTGATGAAGAAGACGAGCTTTGCCATCAACAACATCACTGACTTCACGATTCATTCTCATTGTGTGAAGAAGAAGTTGAAGCAGTGAACATTAACATGAACGCTGTTAAAGAGGAGAAACTGAAACACCATCAACGCTGTTGCAAATTTACAGCCATGAACATCATCATCGTCATGATGATGAACGGATTGCCGCTTCATCGCTGTGCCATCGAAAGGAGAAATCAAAGCCATGAGATTACATATCAATGCTGGTTAAAGGAGAAGTTAAAGCCTTGAAACAAAAACAGCATCAATGCTGAAGAACTGGAGCGACGTCGGAGCTGTAACGAGAAACGAAATCGAAGAACGGTGTGGATGAAGGAGAAACCGCAGCATCAGCAGAAATCAAAGCCATGAACATTCAACACATCTGGAAAAGGAGAAGAAGAAACACACACGTCCGTGCTGTTGAGAAAAGAAAGCTGGAATGAAAATGTCTTCAGTTAAAAGCAGAAATGGACCAAAAGTAAACGGAGGATCAATCAAACCGAGAGGCAGAGATCACCGATCGACATCAGACAAGATGGCCGAAGAAAAGGTCGTACGAGATGATGAACTGAGGCCAATGAGTCCGACACATTAATGGATCAAACGAGAGAAGAAGTGTGAACTTTCACCCGACGCTTATCTCACCTGTCTGTTGTTTCTCCTCCGGCTCCACTCGAAGCTTTCTGCCCGACGACACTGAACGTGTGCAACACGGCTCACGTTGATCTGGTTCGGACATTTCAGAACAGAAAGATGAGCAAAGTGGCTGTAGAGTGTTGAGCAACGTGTTTATTTCTTTTAAGTTTCTAGATTCATAAACTCAGTCGTGTTCATGTAGCTTTAGTTATTTTAGACATTATCAGTTGTGGATCTCTGTGAAAGGTAAGTTCGTCAGGTGAGGTAACATTTATTTGTCTTTATTTACTCAGATGTGATGTGAAGTGTTATGGCTAAAGTATAGAACATTAATATTCTGTCTCAGGACTTTAAGCTACTTGTCTTCTGGCCGCAGTAATCGGAGGCACAGAGACTTTTCTAAGAAGTAAATGAGTCACACAGAGAGTTAGCAAATACACAACCCTGTAACATGACAGCGTCTTCCTCCTGTTGATGTGAACCAGTGAGCTGTGTGCTGGTGTCATTCCTCCTCCTCCTCCCCTGCAGCTCGCTGTGTTACTCCTCAGACCGGCAGCTCTCTCTAGACCTGGTCAACGTGGGCCGCCAGCGTCTGGACTTCCTGC
>JAFEUB010001785.1:82500-92500 GCA_024529925.1 Ophthalmolycus amberensis
GTGTACTTTGTGCTGACCCGTCAGTGAGCCGGGGTTCGAGTACAGCGACCAGGACGAGATGTCTCAGCCGGAGGACGAAGGCTGCTCCAGCTGGTCAGAGGAGCAGAGCCGGAGACGAGAAGGACTCACGGTGAGCCTTTAGAGAGTCACGTGATCCGTCTGATGGGGATCACGTGACTCTAACCTTTCTGTCTCCGTCTCCAGGGACCACGGAGAGGAGCTCCCTACGCCGCCCAACGCAGGAACACTCGGCCCGTCAACCCGATCGGACCGATGAGGCGGCCGAACAACCACAGCAACCCCGACGGTAACGAGAACTAACGCAGACCGAGGGTTCTCTGGAAGCCCGTTCCCACCGATCCGCTCATTATTATGACTTTCTGTCTCGTCATTTCAACTTCTCATGGGCATATTTTCATTATCAAGTCTAACTTTTCATCTTTTCACTGGGAATGTGTTTCCATACTTGGAGATTAAATATCTATAATCAACAGAAAGGCACCACTTACTGTTATTTGAGGACTATAGCAGACGACACACTCGATCATTTTATAACGTTGCTTTCATGGAATATTTAAATTCATTGTATGTTTACAATAAAACAACAATAAAGTTGAATCTGAATCTAATGTAAAACAATCTACATTTTTCCAAAACTGCTCAGTTTAACTGAACTGATGTTTTAATTTCCAAAATCACGATCTTTGTCTTCTTCACTCGCGCTGAAGTTTAGGTTTGTTGCTTAAATCAAGAGATCGGATCGATGAGTGACACCGTCGATCTTAATGTTTATATTATCTTTAAATGGGTCAAATTAATTTAAACAATAAAGATTTACTTGGAATTAGGTCCCAGAATAATCACAGATATCCCTGACAAAGATAAATAGATATATGAATTAATACATTAAATTTAATCAAATCAAATGAATACAAATATAATAAATCTTGTTTTTTATTTATCTACAACACACACTACGGTGCGTCTCAGTCCCAGCGACATGCAGCAGCTGCTCAGTGACTCTGTGGTGAACTCTGTCTGCTCCGGTTGTATAACATCCTTCTTTCCTCCGTTCCGCTTCATGTTCATGTCGGTTGAACTCTTCCACGTGACTCTTTAAAGGAGAGTTCCCCCGTCGCTCAGCTTCTAATCACACCTGTGCTCCAAACACCGGCCCAAATCCTCTTCTGTTGTTTCTGCCCGACGACCGTGACCTGGATCCTCTGACCTCCTCTCTCTCTCTCCTCTCTCTCTCCTCTCTCCTCCCTCTCTCTCTCCTCTCTCCTCCCTCTCTCCTCTCTCCTCCCTCTCTCTCTCCTCTCTCCTCCCTCTCTCTCTCCTCCCTCTCTCTCGCTACCATTCGTAGGTCCTAACTGGTGATCGGACACTGGGACGGTATCCCCGATCAGCTGCTGCTGGTTTTCTCTTTTTAAAACAAGCAGCCAATTAAAAAGAGATTTGTCTTCGTCTCGAGGCCGAGTTGTGTCGCCTTCAAATCAAACTGAAGAAGAAGAAGAAGAGCAGCACACCGACTGAGTCTCACCTGTTCTGACGTCCATCTTTGTTTATTTCTGTCTCTCACATTAATGTCTATCTTCTCATTTCACACTTTGTCTTTATAGATGCTTGGTCTTTATTTTTTTTTATTTTTAATCAGTCGTTTATCAGGATAAATGTTGGTTTGAAACTCCACAGATTCATCAGCAGAGATCTCGCAGAAATGAAGTTGATAAAATACAAATTAAAATGATTGTTTATTCATTTAGTCCTGCAGTCAGGTGACCAACACATCCAGTGACGGTTTATCTGCTGATTGAAGTTCTGCTGTTGTCTTGATTTTTGTTGTCGTAACACTTCTGTTGGTGAATAAATAAAACATTTTGTCATTTTGATTTTGTCTTGAGTCTCAATGGGTCCTATTTGTTGGTTAGTGACCGGGTCATTTTTAACATATAATTCTCGATTATCCAGCAATGAAACTGTTAAATTAACTCTCTTTTATTTTTTTATTTTTTTGCACAAATGTGGAGTTTGTCTCCAGAAGAAAACTTATTTATGGGGCTCAGTGATGAGCTTTAAAGCACAAGATATGATTGTGAGACGTCACACTTGCAAAATGAGGGTAAAAATACATGTTTTTCTCAAATGACCATTTATTTCAAACCGCGGGTGAAAATACATCATAAAAAAAGACAACGGTTCAGGTTTCAAACACATTGTTCTTGAGATATACATGTTTGTTCTGGCTGCTCAGTCGTTAACAGTTACATTTACTGACAAGTCCCTGAAACACTTTCAAACAGATGAACATTTAAGTAAAAACCTGCTGGTTCTTAATCCCCCAAATAAACAAACTACAAACACTCCCTCAGCGACGGTTGTTTCAGAATAAAAACTCACAATTTACATAAATACGGTTCTGAAGTAAAACAGCTCATGACTGGTTTAATGTTTCTCTGTTGGACAAACATATGATGACATGCGGCGCCGTTAGAATAGCAGCGGCTCCGTTAAAGTAACAGCGTCACCGTTAAAGTAGCAGCGCCACCGTTAAAGTAGCAGCGTCACCGTTATGTTAAAGTAGCAGCGTCACCGTTAAAGTAGCAGCGTCACCGTTATGCTAAAGTAGCAGCGTCACCGTTATGTTAAAGTAGCAGCGTCACCGTTATGTTAAAGTAGCAGCGTCACCGTTATGCTAAAGTAGCAGCGTCACCGTTATGCTAAAGTAGCAGCGCCACCGTTATGCTAAAGTAGCAGCGTCACCGTTATGTTAACGTAGCAGCGTCACCGTTAAAGTAGCAGCGTCACCGTTATGTTAACGTAGCAGCGTCACCCTTAAAGTAGCAGCGTCACCGTTATGTTAAAGTTACAGCGTCACCGTTAAAGTAGCAGCGTCACCGTTAAAGTAGCAGCGCCACCGTTATGCTAAAGTAGCAGCGCCACCGTTAAAGTAGCAGCGTCACCGTTATGCTAAAGTTGCAGCGTCACCGTTATGTTAAAGTTACAGCGCCACCGTTATGCTAAAGTAGCAGCGCCACCGTTAAAGTAGCAGCGTCACCGTTATGCTAAAGTAGCAGCGCCACCGTTAATGTAGCAGCGTCACCGTTACGTTAAAGTTACAGCGCCACCGTTATGCTAAAGTAGCAGCGCCACCGTTAAAGTAGCAGCGTCACCGTTTTGCTAAAGTAGCAGCGCCACCGTTATGCTAAAGTAGCAGCGTCACCGTTATGCTAAAGTAGCAGCGTCACCGTTATGTTAAAGTAGCAGCGTCACCGTTATGCTAAAGTAGCAGCGTCACCGTTATGTTAAAGTTACAGCGCCACCGTTAAAGTAGCAGCGTCACCGTTATGCTAAAGTAGCAGCGCCACTGTTAAAGTAGCAGCGTCACCGTTATGTTAAAGTTACAGCGCCACCGTTAAAGTAGCAGCGTCGCCGTTAAAGTAGCAGGGTCACCGTTATGCTAAAGTAGCAGCGTCACCGTTATGTTAAAGTTACAGCGCCACCGTTAAAGTAGCAGCGTCGCCGTTAAAGTAGCAGCGCCACCGTTATGCTAAAGTAGCAGCGCCACCGTTATGCTAAAGTAGCAGCGCCACCGTTATGCTAAAGTAGCAGCGCCACCGTTATGCTAAAGTAGCAGCGTCACCGTTATGCTAAAGTAGCAGCGTCACCGTTATGTTAAAGTAGCAGCGTCACCGTTATGCTAAAGTAGCAGCGTCACCGTTATGTTAAAGTTACAGCGCCACCGTTAAAGTAGCAGCGTCACCGTTATGCTAAAGTAGCAGCGCCACCGTTAAAGTAGCAGCGTCGCCGTTAAAGTAGCAGCGTCACCGTTATGCTAAAGTAGCAGCGCCACCGTTATGTTAAAGTTAGCAGCGCCACCGTTAAAGTAGCAGAGTCACCGTTATGCTACAGTAGCAGCGCCACCGTTAAAGTAGCATCGTCACCGTTATGCTAAAGTCGCAGCGTCACCGTTATGCTAAAGTAGCAGCGTCACCGTTAAAGTAGCAGCGTCACCGTTATGCTAAAGTTTCTTGGGGGGCAAATTTACTGCGTTAATCTTGTAATAATAATAATAGAATATTTTTCTTGTAAATATGTGACTTTTTCTCGTAATTTTTTTACTTTTATTTTCTTGTAAATTTACGACTTATCTCATAAATTCAGGTTTCTTCCTCTGAATATGTCCCCTGTTCCCCTCTGTGATTATATATATATGTTGTACCTACATCGGCTCTAACACACGTTTGTAGGAGACCGGTCGAGGAGGCTGCAGCTCCTCCTGTGTCCGGGCCCCTGCAGGAGACCCTGTAGCACCCAGAGAGGACGTCTGGGGTTCCGGGTGAGTTCAGATGTGTTTCCATGAGAGGAAGAAGAAGAGGAAGAGGAAGAAGAAGAGGAAGAAGAAGAGGAAGAAGAAGAAGAAGAAGAAGAAGAAGAAGAAGAAGAAGAAGAAGAAGAAGAAGAAGAAGAAGAAGAAGAAGAAGAAGAAGACGACTGGTCGGGGAGTCAGAGGTGGGAGTTGCAGGGCAGAGGTCGAAACGCCACCTCCATGTTCTCCTCCATGATGATGTCATAACAGCACATTAGAGGCCTGACAGAGAAGAAGAAGAACAATTAGTTCTGAAATGTCTAAAACCTAATAAAATAAAACCTAATGTAAGGAACAGGTCTGGGTTCAGCACCTCTCGGGACGCTCCAGCGGAGTGAAGCGTATCCGCAGCAGTCTGATTTTGTACCGCGGGCCGATCACGTTGCCGGTGTTGATGCGCATGGAGATCTTCTGGACCTGCTGCAGGTCCTCATCGAACTGGGCCAGCAGCCTGGTGGAGGTGTACTGCTCGAACCGGAGGCGCTTACTGGGAGAAACAGAGAGGAGACATGTTTCAGTTTCATTCATTGTCTGTGTGACGTGTGAACTCGCGTGGATTGAAGCTGACGGACTCACTGGTCTATTCGGACCTCGGTGAAGTTTCTGCCGTTGTGCAGCCGGATGTAGACGACCCCCCAGCGAAGGTACTGGTTCCAGGTCACCATGTCCACTCTGTAGTTCAGCTCTGCCACGCACGTGCGCACGCACACACGCACACACGCACACACGCACGCACACACGCACGCACACACGCACACACCTTCATTGTAGGTAGAAGCAGAAATCTAAGAGGAAAATACTGCAGTACTTGAGTAAATAGGTCACATGTACGCTCCTCTACTACAGTACAGTGTACTGTACTGTAGTACTACAGTACAGTACTACAGTACAGTACAGTGTAGTACATGTACAGTACTATAGTGTGATGTGTGGTTCACTCACTCCTGTAGGGCAGCGTTGCTGTGGTGCTGAAGAAGACTTTGGTTTGTCCCAGTCGCAGAAGAGTCTCCCTCCACTGACTCACATCATAACCTGCAGGTGAGACACACACACACACACACACACACACACACACACACACACACACACACACACACACACACACACACACACACACACACACACACACACACACACAGATGCCAAGCTTGTGTTTGTAACAGGTCTACAGTTTATAAATATTATTATTATTTATAAATATACATGCATAGTATACAAAAACCAGTAAAGATTTAAAAATAAAGATGAAAAGTTTAGTATATGCCAATAATAATAATAATAATAATAATAATAAGTTTATTTATGTAGCACCTTTAAAAACAGAGTTTACTTTGACAAACAAAGCAAAGCAATAAAACAACAGAACGCTCAACAGTGAAGTCAAACAAAGCAAAATAAAATAGTACAATAGAAACCAATCAATATGATAAGAACAAACTAATCAATGAATGAAATTAAATTGAGCAGTAAAGCAGATTTAAAAGCCTTATCTCCTCAGGCAGGTCGTTGCAGAGCCGAGGGGTCCTGATGGCAATAACACGGCCACCTTTAGTCTTGAGCCTCGGCTTTGGAACAAGCAGGGCCCCGCCTGAGGGTCTCAGCTGGCTCATAAGGGGGTCAACATTTCCTCTGTATGTTTGAGGTCCAGACCCAGACGTGCTTACAGATCCATGAGAGGATCTGGTTTTAATGGAGTCCTCCTCCTCTGTGTTTTGTCTCTAACAGTCTGATAACTAAACCGTGACTCATCTACTTCCCCCACCTACCGAGCACGGGGCAGGACGCCGGTTTGAAGGTCTCACACTGCAGGCAGCGGCCCTCCAGGAAGTCGCTGTAGGACGAGCAGGGGTAACCCGTGAGGCTGCAGGTCCGGTTCAGAGAGCACAGGAACAGGAACACCGAGCGCTGGTGGTCACACACGAAATACGATTTACCTGTGGGAGACAAAGCACCAGTGAGCAGGTGACGAGGCATTCAGTGTGTGTGTGTGTGTGTGTGTGTGTGTTGACCTGCAAAGATGGTTTTGGGACACCCTGGCTGGTCGGCTCCACCGTTGGCGTAGAAGTCAATGTGACCGTGAGCTCCTTGCAGCCCAAATGCTGCAAATACAAACAAAGGAAGCGTTGGTGAGCAGAGCGTGTGTTAACATCTCAAACCTGTCGTGTTCAACAGCAGACTGAAGGCAGAAGGTGAAGCTGAACTCACAGTTCATGTCGGTGTGAAGCACGTCCACAAACATGGCGTCTGACGGGTCCAGCCTGTCCTCCGGTGTGGCGCTGGTGAACATCGGCCCCGCCGGGTCCAGACCTGGAGGGGCCGAGGACGGAGGGTTGGAACATGTTCATGAGTGACACAATCTGCAATTACTTTAACCACCGCCGCAAATGACTGAAAATGAAACCATTTATATGTCCAGTGACATGTTTTATTCATAACTTTACCAGATTTGTTTGCAGCTTTTCATTGAAGGAATTACATTCTGCTGTTTTTCTGCACACAGCTGTAGTTTCAGTGGTTTTGAGTCTCGTCTCGTCTGTGCTTCCCCCTCACACCTCGGAGCGGTTACCTTCTCCGTTTATTTACCTGTGATCCGTCCCATCTTCCCCTTCAGGTTCGCTCCCACAAATCCAGCCAGGTGAGCTCCCAGACTGACGCCGATGAGGTGCAGCGAGCTCAGAGAGGCTCCTTCCTCCTGCAGACATACGACGCAGAAGGATTCACCTTCAAGGTAGACATCTAGTTTTATTTGTCTAAAGGGGTCCAGGACCCCCGGCTGGGAACCACTGCCCTAAAGAACCCTGAAAGTATTCAGTCAAGAGGTCGAATACACAAAAACAAAGTATTCTGCTTGTTTTATGAACACGTTTTGTTGACGTAGTTCTTTAAAGCTGCTTTCATTGCTTGTTTTGGCCTCTTGGGAGCAGAAGAACAACCCGACAAACACTGAAACTAACATATTTTCACTAAATACATTTGTTAAAGTTTCACATCCAGCTGTTACAGAGCAGCGTGGTGATTCATTAGCAGTCCTGGTGTCCAATATTCTCTCTCTTTTAGCTCTGTTTGGTCTCCACCACCTCCATTTAGCTGCTGAATGCTCAAAAGAAGCCCAACCAGGAGCTAAAAGAGGCCGAAGAGCCTCACCTGCATGGTGACGATGAAGCCGGTCAGGTTGTAAGCCGCCTCCCTGGTGTAGCTGACGGCGATGAAGTAGTTGAGGTTGGCCGCCCCCTTGTTCCAGTCCACCACCACCACGTTCATGTCCTGCTGCTCGGCCAGCAGGTGGACCAGGCTGGTCTATCCAGACGGGGGGCGCCCCGGTGGGCCGGTAGCCGTGGATGACGAAGGCGGTGGGGCGGGCCAGGTTGAAGAGCGGCTGGGAGGACGGCCGGTGGTGGTCGAGCTCGCGGCCGCAGTCCAGGTTGGAGCGCGTGTAGAGCAGCAGCCGGACGTACAGGCTGGTTCCCATGAAGCAAGTGCGACAGGTTCAGGTCCGTGAAGTCGTCACAGGACTCGGCCTCGCCGGTCTCCTCCTGACCTGGACGCACGGAAAAGACTTTTGGGGTCAGAACGAGAGCTCCACGTGCAGATGATTCACACCTCTGCAGGAAACTCACGACTTTAACTCAAAACCCTCAAAGATGAGAAACGATGAAATGTGTGAGCTGCAGACACGTGATGCACCGAGTCAAAGAGATATCTCTCAGATGGAAGAGGTGAAAGAGTTGCTGCTGGGATCAGTTCTTCGTCTGGTCAGTGACGTTTGGAGCTCTTTAGCTCTTTGATGGGCGGATTAAACCAGAGTCTCTCCAGCCTATTTAAAGTGTCTTTAGCAGGCTGCTGAAGTCCAGGCTGAGGACGGGTTGCTGGTTGTTTCCTCATCAATTAATCCCGACTGACCGGTGAACAATTAGTGACGATTTATTCATTCCTGGCAGACATCTGTAAGTTTATTTTTAAACTTCTGAAGATGTGAAATGATCGAGTAATTCACGAGAAAACAAATCTCGTTGGTATAAACTACAGGAACCAGGATGGAAAGACGATCATTTGTAGTTTTAAAAGGAAGAAAACGTCTACGACGAGCTCCTCGCACAAAACATGAACAACTGCGTTAGAAAATATCTGTTTCTTTCTTATAAAACGTTGAAGGTACATGAAAATAACTTCAGATGTGAGGCTAACTACGACCCCCATGGTGCATTGCAGCAACAAACATCTGATCTACAAGCTTTAGACAACAAGGAGCCGGCTGTTCGCGTCCCGCGTGAGACAGAAGTCACCGTTGACTCGTTGTTATTCACGTCTTCAGCTTAAACAACGTAACAGACAGTCGTGTTCAAACAAACCGTGATGTTTTCTACTAAACCTGACGAAGTCGTTTTTTGAGGTTTATTCCATTAAATAATTGAAACTGTTTAAACGTGCAGGAGATAATACGCTGCGACCGAGAATAAAGTAAAGACGCTAGCTGACACAAATTGGCTGCAAATTGAGATGGAAATACTGTGACGAGAAACTTGTTTCGTGACAGAACTTTAAAGCTTGTTGATTGGATGTTTGTTGCTGCAATGCACCATGGGGGTCGTAGTTAGCCTCGCATCTGAAGCTACCTTCAACTTTTTATCAGAAAGACATTTTTAATGCAGTTGTTAATCTCTTGTGCAGCTCGCAGAGGAGCTCGTCGTAGAATTAGAACTACAAATTATCGTCTTTCCATCCTGCTTTCTGTACGGTTTGTACTAACGAGATATGAAGTGTTAATTAGTGAGTTTTAAAGGTGCCGGTAGGCTGAAGTTTGTACCTTTTAGTTTAGCCAAGCTAGCTGTTTCCCCCTGCTTCCAGTCTTTATGCTAAGCTAAGCTAATCGCCTCTGTCTTCTCATCTTTACTCACACACACACACACACACACACACACACACAGGAGTGCACCGCTGCCCTCAATAGGATCAGGCTGCTATAAAAGAAACGCCTCATCCCCTCAGCGCCCGCCCCGCCCTGAACACCAGAGGGTGGAAATGGCCCCAGTCCAGCCCCACACACACACATTAGTACACTATGAATAGCTGAAGACCGTGTGTGAGTGTGCGTGTGTGAGTGTGTGTGTGTGTGTGTGAGTGTGAGTGTGAGTGTGTGTGTGTGTGTGTCCTGGTGTATATTTACTTTCATACCACCAGACTTAAACATCACAGTGGAGCAGATGGAGGGGTTGACTTTAAATTAATCTGTTCCTTCCTGAGCTGTTTCTGTCCGCAGTCACTTTATTTTTGTCAGCTACTTTATTTTATCTCAGTTTCTCATCAATCAATCAATCTCTCCTCAAACATTCTCTCTGATGAATGAAACAGAAGAGTCGGTGCTTTTCTTACCTTTGCAGAGCGTGAGGAGACCCAGCAGACCCAGCAGACTGTGGGGAAGCATCCTTCCTACGACCAAAGAGACGAAGAGGTGAGGACGCAGAGAGAAGGAGCTCCGAATGAAGGAGGGAGGACTGGAGGAGGGAGGGAGGGAGGGAGTGGACACTTAACAAAAGAAAAGGAGCGTAAAGATAGTGAGAAGTTAAAACGAGAGGAGGGTTTATAGAGGAGAAATCATTTCATACTTTTACATAAAGTGTGAGCTGTTGAGCG
>JAFEUB010001785.1:102500-132500 GCA_024529925.1 Ophthalmolycus amberensis
TTTAGTGCTATTTAGCAAACGATAGCATGCTAAGATGCTAAGCTAAGATGGTGAGCGGTATACCTTTAGAATCAGCATGTAAACATGCTAATGTTAGCATCAGTGAAAGTACTCAGATCTTTTACTTATTAAGTAGCAATACTATATTACAGAAATACTTTGTTACGTAAGTCAAAGTCCTGCATTCAAAATTGTACTCAAGTAAAAGTATAAAAGTATTAGCATCAGTCCCGAGAGTAAAAGTACTCACTGACTGAATCATATATATTATATACTCAATTATAATTATAGATGCATTAATATATTCATCATTTGAATGTTTCCGCTGGTCAAGTTAGAACTAACATTTTAACTACTTTATGTATTTATATTTTGTAATACCGACTTCATCATCATTGTCGAAACGCAGCACGCAGCTTCCGGTTGCTTATTAACCCACTACCCCCAAAGCACTGTGGGTAAAAAGATGAACGCGGCACGGCTGGTTGTTTTCAACACGTTTTAGATGCAACACCTGAACTAAATTCAGCAGCGGGGTATTTACTCACGTATTTCATATCGCACTAAATCTCTCCAGCTGTTGTTGAACACAGACTTTATGTCACGTCTAACCACAAACACCTTCAAAAAACACAGACAGGAAGTGTTAAAAAGAGTCGTATCTGCGTTTTAGGACTTATTCCTGCAGCTCATGTTATGATTTGCATGTGACACATGCAAAGATTAACGCATGTGGAAACTCTTGACCGATCAGCAGATCTGCAGTCATCCAACAGAAGCTCAGTTTCAGTTTGTCTCAGACTGTTGTTGACCATCAGCATCATGCAGAGCACAACTTCCGCTTTTCTGTCTTTGACTTGAGAAACTAACCACTTGA
Source organism: Ophthalmolycus amberensis (assembly GCA_024529925.1). Classification (NCBI taxonomy): domain Eukaryota; kingdom Metazoa; phylum Chordata; class Actinopteri; order Perciformes; family Zoarcidae; genus Ophthalmolycus; species Ophthalmolycus amberensis. The sequence continues at coordinate 103,378 of JAFEUB010001785.1, forward strand.
ACCACTTGAACCACGCGTAGCTTCGAGCTAAATGTAACAGAGTTAATGATTCCACTTGCCATCACTGGACATTGGTTCCTAGTATTACTATATTATTTGACTTATTGCTAATCCTTATCATTTTCATATTATTTCCTCGTTTAAATATCATTTACAACGTATCATTAGTTCCCCATGGAGACAAGTGGGTTGTGTGTAACAGCGCCCTCTGCTGGCTGCTTGCAGACTCTAGTGGTGCGCCCAGCTTTCATGAACTAGTCTGAAGCAAGCTGTTTTCATGGTAGGTTGACCTGTGACAAGCTCTATATATATATATATATATATATATATATATATATATATATATATATATATATAGAGAGAGAGAGAGAGATAGATATCTGTAGAAGTCCCTTTTTGTTCGTATAATTGTTTTAATTTATAATTTCTAGAGCAAATGGTTTTAACTCATTTAGCATTTAGCATGAGTAACATGCTAACAACAGTTAGCTTAAGTATTTGTCCCTTTAATTTAACAGTGTTCCGGAGCTTGTGACCACGACGTTGTCTAGAGTCACTGAAGCTGTTCTGTCTTTTACCAGTTATCCATATTCTGTCCTATGAATAAACGTCTGGTTGGAGCCATCAAAAGATATCGTGTGCTGAATTAAACACAACACAACCGAGAGTACACAACTGCTACATAAACAGGTTATTTATTGATCATCAGAGCCGAGATAAACGTAGAAACTCACAGACACGTTTTAATACGTAGAAGCTCTCAAACTGTTGCTGTCTGTCAGGTTTTACTTTATTTGTATTTATTCATGAAAGCACCAGAAGCATCGAGTGGCAGTTTTCTTCGTATTTTATTTTTCTACTTCTCCACAAATTCCATGAAATGACAAATAAAGCTGTTTCTCAATACTTCTGACTTCCTGAGGTGTTCAGACGCTACACACTGATCAGCATGTTTACAGCATCAAGTACCAGTCTCATCTGCACACATGCAAAGTTTAAATCAAGTTCAAAGGAAATTAATAGTGATTATCAGACGGTTAGAGTTTCTAGATTCAAGGCACAATTTTAAATCTATATTTTTAATCTATATATATTGTTGTTTTTCCACTTCTATCTAAATATTTGCCTATTTTTTGCTTCCCGCACGTTGCTGTTAGATTTAGAGCTCAAACTATTAGTCGATTTATGAGAAAATGAATGGTCAGCAGTTTTTGATAATTGGTTAATTAGCCTCTCCAACGTGTGTCTCTGTTTAATATGATTTTAAACTGATCATCTTTTGGGTTTTGGACTGTTGGTCCAATAAAACGAGACAGTTAAAGACCTTGGACATTTCTTTCTTTCTTTTTTTCTTACATCAACGGTCCGTCTCTCAATACTGTCTCACTTCCTGTCTGTGGCTCTCAGCTCCGAGCACATTGGTCTCCACATAATCCACATTTGGTGCTCTAGTGAGTGTTTTTATTTGTGACTGAGTCAAAACAAACTAAAGTGTGTTCATGATGATGAAGGAACATGTCAGCCAGTGTAACAGTGTTTTCAATGGGAGGAGACGTAGATACGTGCTTTATTGGTCTGTCTATATTGAGCTACAAATACATTGATTTATCCTGGTGTCTGACGGCCTGGATGTTTAAATCCAGTGATGAACTGCAGCGAGTTATTAGTCTCTAAAGATAAAGAAACAGTTTAATTCTGAGCATTAAGGAGCAGCGAACGAATCATTCTGAGACCCTGAAAGTCACGTTTTCTTAAACATCTTCTGCCAAAGTTAGTTGACTGCACCGGAGATATGTAATCATGTTAATAAATGATACCTATGGATGTTTCTCCTCCTGCTGTGATTATTAACTTTGATTATTCTATGTTATAAATAAATACTTCTCTTAAAGAGATGAAACATGTAGGAGATTCACGTTAACTTTAACATGACGCTGTAAAACCAAAAGTATGAACGTTGGACGTGCTATGATGCTTTTTCAAAGAGCATGAAGACAATATTTAATGTTGTATAAGCTGCAGTAACAGACAGACGGGTTGTGGGGGTATAAGATCACGTTGTCAAACTGTTTGTGAGTCTGTAACTGAAGTAGTTTTGACGTAGAATCAGTTTATTAAAGTAAACGTCAAAGAAACAAAACAAAATGTCGTGTGAACAAACCCTTCAGTGCTGAGATCTTGACAGATATGAAGCTTCAGTTCTGTGAAAGCACGTGATCGTATCTGAGTGTGGACATCACGTTTACATTCAGCAGCAGGAACACGCGGTCTGTCTGCTGGCGTCCCGTCGTCTGTTTGTGTTTCACTTGTTTCATGCAGTGAAAGGGAAAAATAAAATCATTTTAATGTATTTCTATGCAGACAGGGATATATCATAAATATGAATTTGTTTTCTAAAATGTCATTCTTGCAGACGCAACAAATCTGAAATCAGAAGAATGTTAATATTTTGAGAAAGTAAAGTAGACTCAACAGGTCTGTGTGTTTGTGAGGACAAGGACACCGCCGCACATCCTGTGTCTGCTTTCACACCGTTACAAGCTGCTCACCAGGCTCTTCACACTCCGTCTTCACGGGCCTTTTCTCTTAAAGCATTACTTTCATTTAGAACAAGAAGAGCAACATATTCGTGTTTTGGGACGATTTATTGCACATTTGCACAAGCGTCTGTCTGTTCAATGTGTGTGTGTGTGTGTGTGTGTGTGTGTGGGGGGGGGGGGGGCTGAGTGTGTGTGTGTGTGTGTGTGTTTTTGACCAAACAAGTGCAGAAGAAAACAACTGAGATATTTGAGAAGCAAAAACAAGTGGTGGGTTTTAAGAGTCAAACCACAGTTTCCACCCACAGGTACAGAAGCAGCTTTAAACATCTACAGCTCACCTTTATATCTGCATGTGCATATATACCATATATCTATATACAGTTATATATATATACTGTATATAGATACCATATATACATCCACCATTGGTCTGAAACAGACGAAAATCTTGATTTTATGAAAGTAGATTGTGGAACGTGTCATGAACGTCTTCATCTGCTCAGGACACTTTTATTTCATAACAACAAACACATGATTTCGCTGACGCGTTACATTTAGTTGGTGTTGCTAACGGGTCGATATTATCAGCCTGTCTGGTTATCAACACGACCAGCTGATGAGTCAGAAGAAATGGGGGTGACATGCGTGACAGGACCTTTTGTGCACCCTGCTCTGTTTCCAGTCGGATGCAACATTTCTCATGACGGCAAACGGCCGAACACATAACACAAAGGAACAAGAGAAGACATGCTATAAGCTATATGGACAAGTTTACTTTTCAAACTGTAAAACGTCCCACTCATCTCGGCCACAGCTCTTTAGTGACCACATGTATGTGAACATTATTGTCATGTGGGCTTATGTGTTGTTTATGCTTTCAAAAGAGGCAGAAAATGTGTCAATATATAGTTTTTCACTTTTAAATATCCATCTTGACATCTGGTATTGGTTGAGTTTCGCTGATATATTAGTTGACCCATTGTCAGCAAGCAGCCAAATGTCACTTCTAATACAGAATAAACAGTTTATTAGTTACACCTTTTAAGTCTGATACAATCAAACACAACAGTACTCTAATATAAATACTCAACAGACCTACAGTCCATTCATTTTTGTGAAGAAAAAAAAAAAAAAATATATATATATATATATATATATATGTATATATTGTGGCAGACATACCAAAGTTTTTTGTTCAATTTTGATGCAATAACTTTGAGCGGTTGTGTACTGGACTGGAAGTTTGTTTAAATAGGATGAATAAAATAAAACATCTGTATAATGGAGTGCATTGTACAACACCACTGAGCAGAGCAGAGAGCTGATAAATGATGATAAAATATTATCATTTTTATTGTTTTTATTATAATTGATCATTTATTTTATTATACTTAATTTGTATTATATTCTATTTTATTATTTTCTTATGTTTTGCTATATTATAATATGTTGTATAAACATATTATATTATATTATATCATTTTATTATATCTTAATATTTGTATTATATTTTATTGTCTTATATTTTATATTATTTAATTAAATGTATTAACTTCAACGGCTGGTTATGCTCCGCCCCGCCTACGTCACGTGACTCGCATGGCCGCGCCCAAGACAGACACAGAGGGTAATGTATGTTTTTACTTCGCTTGATTTATCTGATAAATCTCACATCTAACTTAGTGAATGCTGTTGGATTTAGAAGTACAAGAAATGCAGTCGTACAAAAATATTAATTTATATCATACACGAATGAATATAAGCTTTATAGCTGGAGCATTACACCCCTCCGCCTTTTCTCGTACATGGTCCGTTCCTTCCCGTTCAAAGCTGGAGGCGCGAGGAGGCAGTTGCAGGGTGTTGTTGTTGTTTCCTGGAGACGAAGAAACATCACAGGTATTCTTCCACAAACAAACCAGCAAGAACAATATTTAATGTAACCGTTTAAAGTATACAAGCACCAGTCAATAATGTTAATCCACTTTGACTATGTTATGAAACTGTTAGCTTGTTAGCTTAGTGTTAGCATCAAAGATGGGCGGTGTAAAAACACGTCAGTTACTTTGTTTTTAAACGCATTGATTTGCCCACACAGGATGGACATGACGACGTGTTTGAAGTCTCTGTTGCTGGCTGTCCATCAGTACAGAGACGGAAGGACAGCGCAGAACGCGGCGCAGCTCCAGAGACTAGTGGAGGTGAGTCTAGATGTTCAGTCCTCTGACCGTAGTCCAGATGTTCAGTCCTCTGACTTAATGATCCTTCATCATGACCACACTGAGTGGAGGTGAGTCCAGATGTTCAGTCCTCTGACCTAATGATCCTTCATCATGACCATACTGAGTGGAGGTGAGTCCAGATGTTCAGTCCTCTGACCTAATGATCCTTCATCATGACCACACTGAGTGGAGGTGAGTCCAGATGTTCAGTCCTCTGACTTAATGATCCTTCATCATGACCATACTGAGTGGAGGTGAGTCCAGATGTTCAGTCCTCTGACCTAATGATCCTTCATCATGACCATACTGAGTGGAGGTGAGTCCAGATGTTCAGTCCTCTGACTTAATGATCCTTCATCATGACCACACTGAGTGGAGGTGAGTCCAGATGTTCAGTCCTCTGACCTAATGATCCTTCATCATGACCACACTGAGTGGAGGTGAGTCCAGATGTTCAGTCCTCTGACCTAATGATCCTTCATCATGACCACACTGAGTGGAGGTGAGTCCAGATGTTCAGTACTAGGGTTACCACGATGGTGGTGCGGCTCCTTTAATGCCAATCAAATGTTCTTGTCTGTGTGATAGGATGTTGAACACTGAGTCCTTTATCTGATGTTATAAGATGTCATTAGTGATTCTCACACAGTGTGAGCTTTACTGAGAGTCTGTTGACTATGTTGCGTACCGTGTAGCTGCATGTTGTTGTGTGTGTGTGTTTGCAGGAGGTGTCGGGCCTTAAATGTGACCAGCTGCTGTCCTCGGGTCAGGTTATGCCCCGCGAGTGTGTGAGGGTGCTGGTGGAGCTGTCTGGAAACCCGAACACCAGCCCCACCCTGACGAGCGCCATCATCTCCCTGCTGTCACAACTCGGTACGCGTTTCACACCAGTCAGTTTGTCAGTTTGATGTTCTGGCAATTTTAATAGCTTGTCACGCAGTTTGCTTTTGGGAAAATCCTCCTGACACAAAGAAGTTTAAACCACACATATAGGCGTGATTCTTATAATGTCAGCAGCTCAGTGAGGACTAGAAGAATACTACATACAAATAGATTAAATACACACACATACAGTGTCATTGATTCTTAAAAACAGTAAAGTCGTGGGTCATATGAGCCCTCTTAGTTGGTCCCTTAATAAGGTAGTGAAAGTAGAAAGCAACAGATCAGTGAGTGTGTGAGTCCGGAGGCACAAAAGTGAACTGCCGGCTGTTTCTGAACCTAAAACTCTTTGTGTTTTCTCTCTCTCGCTCTCTCCTCCCCTCTCTCCTCCCCTCTCTCCTCCCCTCCCTCCTCCCCTCTCTCCTCCCCTCCTCCTCCAGCCTGTGATGACGACAGTCTGGAGATTCTCAACAGCAGATACAACCTCACCAGCACCCTGGCGTCTGTGGTCCACTGCCACAGCGCCACACCGGGGGAGCCCCTGGTGCTGCAGGTGAGTCCAACCCTCAGCATCAACGCATGAGCTCACTCTCTTCTGTGTACAGTGCGTTATCATCAGTAGTCATCTTAAGTGCTACCGTCAGAATGTTTGTTGCTTTACTTCCTTGTTCACAAAGCTTCTTCATTGTGTTTTCAAGTAAAATAATGCTGAGTTCAAATAAAATCCATGAAGGAAACACTCCCCTAACCCTGACCTACACATGAAGCTATAGATCATTTATAGTAATGTTGTCTCGTTCAGTGTTTGCAGCTGCTGCAGAAACTGACGTACAACACTCGCGTCTTCCAGTCGACCAACTACATCCACGAGCTCGTTGCTTTTCTCATCACCAACATGTAAGAACCTTCCCGGTGTGATCTGCTGAACGACGTCTCTTCTCTGTCGTTGAACTAACCACGTGTCTCTGGCTCTTACGTCACAGCCAGTCTGACAATGACGACATCATCATGCCGTGCCTCGGCCTCATGGTCAACCTGTGTCGAGACAACCGCTCCGTGCAGCGCCACATCAAGTCTCTGGTGAGTGTTACGCTCACCTCCTCACAGATGACCTGGTCGACAGGAAATGAACTGGGATCTGTTTTAACAATCAAATCAAATAGAATTTAATGTTTCCGGGTTTTGGACTGAAAAAACAAGACGATTGAGAAACAAAAGAAATCTGTACAGGCAGCTATTAGTCAGTATTTATTATATATTAGTTAGATATCTTAGATTTCTTCTGATCTGACGTCATGATGACTACGTCCACTTCTTATATTCAGTCTGTTAGTTTCATGCTTTGTATCTGAACTATGTTAAATTGCATCGTCCCAAACAATATGGCCGTCTATTTGTGTGGTTGTGTTTTCTTTGCAGGACCACGTGAAGCCTTTCTACAGAACTCTGATCAACTTCCTGGCCCACAACAGTCTGACTGTGGTGGTCTTCACGCTATCCATCCTGGCCAGCCTCACTCTGAATGAGAAGGTTGGAGAGAAGGTAGGAGAGAAACATACACCGTGCACCTTTATTTTAGCCTCATCGCTGAGCGATATATATATATATAATAGGGGTGTAACGGTTCACAAAACTTCACGGTTGTGTTCGGTACGATACAGTGGAGCCACGTTTCGGTTCAGTAGAAAACTATAAATGCCAGAGAAATGTACTTGATTTTAAAATATATTTATTCATTACAACTAACATCATGAAGTTATTCTTTGACTTTGAACAATGATGGAACTATACCTGAGTGACCCATCTTCTGGGGTGTCTTCTTAGCAACACATCAGCATAAAAAACTAAAACTGCTCCTTAATGTTATGTAGTATTGTTACTTACATCTTGCAAAAGAGATTTTTAATCTCAATGGGACTACCTGGTTAAATAAAGGTTTAAAAAAAAAAACCGTATTCGGTTCGTCATGCGTACCGAACGGTTCAATACGAATACGCGTACCGTTACACCCCTAATATATATATGTGTGTGTGTGTGTGTGTGTGTGTGTGTGTTTCCTGCAGCTCTTTGATGCCACAAACATCCACCAGACTTTCCAGCTTGTGTTCAACATCATTGTGAACGGAGACGGCACTCTGACACGAAAATACTCTGTTGACCTTTTGGTTGACTTGTTGAAGAACCCCAAGATAGCAGAATACCTCACCAGGTACACACACACACACACACACACACACACACACACACACACACACACACACACACACACACACAGCCTTAACCTCAGTGTTCTTCGCTTCACGGCTCTGTTGACCTGAATTTAAACCACTTTTCCATTTCAAGGTATCAGCACTTCTCGGCATGTGTGTCTAAAGTTTTAGGACTGCTTCAATCCAAAGACCCCGACTCTGCAGCCAAGGTGCTCACGCCGTGTCACACGTTATTCTACGCTGCGTATCTGAATGTAACTTTCACACAACTAGACAGCGAAAGCATCACAGGTGTTTTAATGTGAGGCTCTGCAGGATCCACCGAGCTTTTTGTGGTAAAATAAAGTTGTAACCGTGTTGTTTGGGCTTTATTACATAGAGGACAGTAGAGCAGTGACAGGACATGAGGGCACAGACTACAAAACAGAACTACAGCTCACATATTGTCTTGATTGATTGATTTCAGCGTTTGGTGTATAAGATGTCAGAGACCAGTTTGAATTCACTCCGTCTTCATCCGTGTGTTGTTTGCAGGTGTTGGAGCTTCTCCTGGCCATGTGCAGCGTCTCCGGGCTGCGTCCGCTGCTGTGCGAGGTGGTTTTCAGGCCGGTGGCGGGACACAAACTCGGGGGGGCGGGCCACAGCAGGCGGGGGGGCGGAGCGGACGACGGACGCAAGGCCGAGTCCGGGCTCTCTCTGGTGAAGTGGCTCAGCTCGCCGGTGGAGGGCGCTGAGTGCTGCTCGCTCCAGACCCTGCAGCTGCTGAACGAGCTGCTGGAGGTACGGCAGAAAAAAGACAATTCATTAAGAAAAGAATCGACATTGCTTGATTATTGCTTACTTGCATTTCTTCCTGTATTTGATAAGGACATGAGAGCAGCAATGACATACAACAACGCCTGCTACATAAATGGATGGTACATTAAAAACTCATGAAAGCGGAGAATATATCACACACTTCAAAACATTTCTTTTCTTTTTTTCTCCATCATTGGCTTCTGTCACTGCTGCTCTTGTGTTTGCTCTCTAAACGTGCCTCCGACGTGACGTTCGTGTTGGACTCTGGAGGTCTTACTCGGGTGTGTCTGCAGCTCCTAACCTCACTTTGTGTCCTCCTCTGTCTCGCTCCAGGAGGCGTTGGGGTCAGACTCTGTGTCTGAATGTGTGCTGGGCTTCGTAGAGATGTTGCTCCCCGTCCTGTTGGGGCTCCTGAGGGGCCTCGATCCTTCACAGGGAGACGCTCACCTGAGAAAACACTGCCACCGCGTCACCCACGTCACCAGCCTGCTGCTCGATATCCTCCACCGGACCGGCAGCTGGTCTGTGTTTGTATTTAATTATCGATGTGTTTGTCTTTGAAGCCTTAACTCCTCCACTCCTGTGCGCCGAGGACTCCACCAGATCCCTGGTGTCCCGTGAGGTGAGCGCTCAGCTCGGCCTCTCGCAGGTGGAATCCCTCCTCTCCCTCGCCTGCAACCCCTCTGGCTCTGACAGCGACCTCAGGTGAGCGAGTGCTGTTGTTATTAAATGAATAGATAGAAATGTACAGTCGTCAGAGTAGAAAGGTGGCAGGTCTTTACCTGCAGGTTCCTTATTTATTTAGCTGACTAATACATGTATTTATTTATTTAAGTGTACAATCTTAGTTGAAATACATGCATTTGTTTGTAGAAAGAAAAGTAGCAATGACTGAGCTACCTTCGTTGTGTGCTTGTGTTTCAGTCAGGTGTGTGCAGACGCTCTGCTGAAGACTCTTGAGTTGATGAGTAAACTGAGACAACAGGTGAAGGACATGGAGACCAGCTTCTACAGGATGCTACAGGTAAACTCTCTCTTTGTCTCTCCGTCCTGTTCTGTAGTTGTCTCTGATTGTCTGTAGTTGTCTCTGATTGTCTGTAGTTTTCTCTGATTGTCTCTGTAGTTTTCTCTGATTGTCTCTGTAGTTTTCTCTGATTGTCTCTCTGTAGTTGTCTCTGTAGTTGTCTCTGATTGTCTCTCTGTAGTTTTCTCTGATTGTCTCTGTAGTTTTCTCTGAATGTCTCTCTGTAGTTGTCTCTGTAGTTTTCTCTGATTGTCTCTGTAGTTTTCTCTGATTGTCTCTGTAGTTGTCTCTGATTGTCTCTCTGTAGTTGTCTCTGATTGTCTCTGTAGTTTTCTCTGATTGTCTCTGAATGTCTCTCTGTAGTTTTCTCTGATTGTCTCTCTGTAGTTTTCTCTGATTGTCTCTGTAGTTGTCTCTGATTGTCTCTGTGTCTTCATGTCTCAGGACCAGAGGATAGTGACCCCCCTCTCTCTGGCGCTGACGTCCCACCACAGAGAGCGCGTTCAGACCGGACTGTCTCTGTTGTTTGAAGCCTCCCCCCTCCCAGACTTCCCCTCTCTGGTGTGAGTGAATAGTTCTCATCATGTCTAGAGATTACACAAAGAAGGACATTTTGTTTTGAGATGCTGTAGAAAGGTCTTAAATCTACTTTTGAGTGAATATCTTTCAGCCAAATGAATGTTTACAGAATATTCAACCTTAGTTTCTTTATAATGCTTTTAATACTTGACTTCTTTCTTTACAGGACTTTTATAAAGACAATAAAGTAGTTCATGAATATGAGATATGAGTATACAGATGTATACCATCCTTCCTCTACATGTATATAACTATATAAATATGTATATATTTCTATTCTCTTTACTTCTTTCTTTTATAGGATGCGTTCACCTCTTCATGTTTCTAAAAATCCTTTAAATGAAACGACCAGAGAAGAAAAATAACTCCTCAAACTATTCACAACTCATGTTCATATTAACTTTAGGAGTTAAATACATAGAACACGTCTGAATGCCTACAGTTGGTGAATGGATTACGTATATAAACCTTGTGTAACAGAGTAGTTGGAAGTTTCATTAATGGAACAATGTTCTCTCTAAGTCTGGGAGAAAGTCTGGCCGCCAACAACGCCTATCGCCAGAGGGAGGCTGAGCTGTCCGTCAAACGCGTTGCCGTGCAGGAAGTCCCGCCCTCCAGCATACTGGACTGTTCCAGTGGTTCCAGCAGGAGCATCCACAGTCTGGTGGACAAGATACAGAACGGCTTAGAGGTAGTGTGTGTGTGTGTGTGTGTGTGTGTGTGTGTGTGTGTGTGTGTGTGTGTGTGTGTGTGTGTGTGTGTGTGTGTGTGTGTGTGTGTGTGTGTGTGTGTGTGTGTGTGTGTGTGTGTGTGTGTGTGTGTGTGTGTGTGTGTGTGTGCGCGTGTGTGTGTGCGTGTGTTGTGTGCGTGTGTGTGTGTGTGTGCGTGTGTGTTGTTGGCTTTTATTTTGGTGTTTTAGCTTCTTCCATTGATGCATTAAGGCACTTGAGCCTATTTATATAAAAGCATAATTTACAGTGTTTTAAACATTGGTATTCATGCTTTTATTTGCTTCATAATATAGAATCTGAAAGTCGTGCTTTGAGGTTATGAATCTTCTTTGTCCTCAGCTGTCTCTGTCTCTTCTCTGTCTCTTCTCTGTCTCTTCTGTCTCTTCTCTGTCTCTTTCTCTGTCTCTGTCTCTTCTCTGTCTCTTTCTCTGTCTCGTCTCTTCTCTGTCTCTTCTCTGTCTCTTCTCTGTCTCTGTCTCTTCTCTGTCTCTGTCTCTTCTCTGTCTCTTCTGTCTCTTCTCTGTCTCTGTCTCTTCTCTGTCTCGTCTCTGTCTCGTCTCTGTCTCTTCTCTTTCTCTGTCTCTGTCTCTTCTCTGTCTCTTCTCTGTCTCTGTCTCTTCTCTGTCTCTTCTCTGTCTCTGTCTCTTCTCTGTCTCTTCTCTGTCTCTTCTCTGTCTCGTCTCTTCTCTGTCTCTTCTCTGTCTCGTCTCTGTCTCTGTCTCTTCTCTGTCTCGTCTCTGTCTCGTCTCTTCTCTGTCTCTGTCTCTTCTCTGTCTCTTCTGTCTCTTCTCTGTCTCTGTCTCTTCTCTGTCTCGTCTCTGTCTCGTCTCTGTCTCTTCTCTTTCTCTGTCTCTTCTCTGTCTCTTCTCTGTCTCTGTCTCTGTCTCTTCTCTGTCTCTTCTCTGTCTCTGTCTCTTCTCTGTCTCTTCTCACGTCCGTTGGTTTGTAGCTGCAGGAACACCAGAAGGACTCCCACGTGTCTCAGATCATCGACGTTTATGAACAGAAGCTCTCAGCGTTTGCGGTGAGTTTGTTCCACTGGACAAACACTACTTTATGTTCTTTAGTTGTTTTTAATATTGTGAAAGTTCTTTAGTGATTGAAGGAGAAATAACTCTCCTGCTTCGTATCTTAAATCTTTATGAAGCTTGACTCCGGTCTGGTGTCATATTTGATATTTTATGCTGATGCTGTATTTCACTGCATTAGATTTAGTGTTTATTTTGATACATGGGCACCAAAATCTATAAATATAAGATACTTATAAGGTAAATAAATCTCATGCATCACAGGATTCACAGATGTGTTGCAGGGTGGAGGCATTAAACTGGATTCAACTGTACAAAAAGCTTTCTGGTCATTTCATTTTAGCGTTGCGACGTCCGTGGGTCGTTCAGTTGAACACATCTTATTGTATTTGTGTCGTCAGTCGAAGGAGACTCGTCTGCAGGACTTGTTGGAGGCCAAAGCTCTGGCTCTTTCTCAGGCCGACCGTCTCATCGCTCAGTATCTGTTTGAACGAGCTCAGGCTGAAGCTGAGGTAACACACACACACACACACACGGGGGGGTTGTCTGGTCTTCAGTAGTGTTCAACAGTAGTGTGCTAGCTAGCGTTAGCATCAAGGGCTAGAACCTTTACCGTTCTTTGGCTCGTCTCTCATCGGCTAAAACAGCGACGTAATCATCCAGAGTTTAACTCCTGAGTATCAAACCTCGATGAGCCTGAGGACGTTTTGGGAGGTTTAAGACTGGATCAGTAAACCCCTCACATTACCAGATGATCCGGGCCGATCATCGGTACGAACCGAGGTCCCGGACCCAATTTCTCTGCATTTTTGAGGGAGTGAATCAGGATAAAATCAGCCCAAAACTCCTGCAGTCTGAGCCCGGCTTTACCCTCACTTTACCCTAAGATTACCCTCACTTTACCCTCACTTTACCCTCACCTTACCCTAAGATTACCCTCACTTTACCCTAACCTTACCCTAAGATTACCCTCACTTTACCCTCACCTTACCCTAAGATTACCCTCACCTTACCCTAAGATTACCCTCACCTTACCCTAAGATTACCCTCACTTTACCCTCACTTTACCCTCACCTTACCCTAAGATTACCCTCACTTTACCCTCACCGTACCCTCACTTTACCCTCACCTTACCCTAAGATTACCCTCACTTTACCCTCACCTTACCCTAAGATTAAACTCACTTTACCCTCACTTTACCCTCACCTTACCCTAAGATTACCCTCACCTTACCCTCACCTTACCCTCACCTTACCCTCACTTTACCCTCACTTTACCCTCACTTTACCCTCACCTTACCCTGACCTTACCCTCACTTTACCCGAAGATTACCCTCACCTTACCCTAAGATTACCCTCACTTTACCCTCACCTTACCCTCACTTTACCCTCACTTTACCCTCACCTTACCCTCACCTTACCCTGACCTTACCCTCACCTTACCCTCACTTTACCCTCACCTTACCCTCACTTTACCCTCACCTTACCCTCACCTTACCCTCACTTTACCCTCACCTTACCCTCACCTTACCCTCACTTTACCCTCACCTTACCCTCACTTTACCCTCACCTTACCCTCACTTTACCCTCACCTTACCCTCACCTTACCCTCACTTTACCCTCACCTTACCCTCACTTTACCCTCACTTTACCCTCACCTTACCTTCACTTTACCCTCACCTTACCCTCACTTTACCCTCACCTTACCCTCACTTTACCCTCACCTTACCCTCACTTTACCCTCACCTTACCCTCACCTTACCCTCACTTTACCCTCACCTTACCCTCACTTTACCCTCACCTTACCCTCACCTTACCCTCACCTTACCCTCACTTTACCCTCACCTTACCCTCACTTTACCCTCACCTTACCCTCACTTTACCCTCACCTTACCCTCACCGTACCCTCACTTTACCCTCACCTTACCCTCACCTTACCCTCACTTTACCCTCACTTTACTTTAAAACTCGTTATTGTTTCAGGCGTGTAAGCTGGGCAGCCTGCTGAAGGAGGCGGAGCGGCGTCGTGAGGATCTGCAGGGCGAGCTGAGCAACCAGGTGCAGGAGGTGGAGCTCGCCAAGGCCGACATCGAGGAGCTGCTGCACCACAACGCCCGGCTGCAGCAGGACTCCGACACACACCAGGACCTCAAGGGAGTCTACAACGCCCTGCTCAACAGGTCAGAGGCAGGAGGCATGCAAGAAATACGTTTTAGTGAATCTGCAAGTCGGTTCCCTCAAAATTGCAAAAAATGCAATAATCACATATTAATTCCACACATTAGTACCTGAATGCAGCATCCTGCAGTCAGCCGTTGTGTTGAGGTTCAGACAGAAGGAAGCGAGTGTAGGAGGCTCCAGCGTCTCACGGGTTGATTTCCTCTTCAGGTTCAACGAGAGCGAGCGGCTGCTGAAGGAGCTGCAGACGGCTCACATCTCACTCACCAAACAGAGCGACGCTCTGAGGAGGAACCACGAAGCGCTGCAGCTGCAGCACCAGAAGTAATCCACACACATCTGCATCCCATCTAAGCAGCTCTATTGTCAACATGAATACTGCAGGAAGCACGCTTTTGATGCTTCAGTGGTCCGTTTCAATGGTTCAGGTTGCAGCGCTCTCTTTTAATTCTGTCTTTGTCAGGACGGCGTCGGGTTTGGAGGAGAGAGAGGAGGAGATCAGATCCCTCCGTTCAGATCTACAGCAGAAGAACAGCGACATCGCAGGTTCGTCCGCCATCAACGTCCAACCAAAGATGTCTTGAAAGCTACTATGAGGAACTTTCACTTAGTCTTGGTTCTGTTGGTCCCTGTGGACTAACGGTCGTGTCTCTGAGCACCAGAGTCTCTTTAGAAAACCTCTCATTCTACTGCAGCAGGTCTGACAGTCTGCCCCTCTCAGTCCTGGTTCTGGTTCTCCCGTGCCCCCCTTCTCTCCAGCGGGTCCAGCAATACGTCCTGGGTCTCCAGCAGCGTGGTGTCCGAATGAATATTTGTATCTTTAATGCACATGAAATGTAGAGGATGGTGAAAGAGGCAAAGCTCCTAAAGAGGGCTCCTGCAGGTGTTTCCTCCCGGCACAGGGGAGCAGATTTTGGGTATAAATCCAGATTCAACCTCCTTGAATAAATGCTTCGCCTCATCCCCGTCAGGTCTGCGCGGTGAACTGCGAGCCGAGGAGGAGAAGCTGCAGGAGAAGGACCGAGAGAGGAGAGAGCTGGAGGAGACGGTGGATGTTTTGAGGAAGGAGCTGAACAAGACGGAGCAGGCCAGGAAGGAGGCCAGCATCAAGGTGAGGAAGAGGAGGACTCGTCTACACTTCGTTTATGGCAGTTCATCTTTGACCTGTCGTCGGTTCCTGTTCCCAACAAACTTCTGCTCTTAAAGATTCATATTTTCACGTCTTCAAGAGTAATTAAACCAGAAAATATTCACATTTAAGAAGCTGGAATCAGAGAATTTTGACGAGTAAAACAAAGAGTGATAAACAAAAGAGAAACAAGCGCATGAGAACACGTCTAAAGACTGATCTGCGCTGTAGTTTTGGGACTTAAAGGTTAAAGTATGAAACGGGCAGAGAGACGTTCACCACGTGAACCCTGTGATGATGCGTTTCCTGTCATGATGATGCGTTTCCTGTCGTGCAGGCGTCGTCTCTGGAGATGCAGAAGAGCACGCTGGAGATGAAGCTGAAGCAGAAGGAGGACGAGCTGAGCAAACACTCGTCCATGATCGCCATGATCCACAGCCTCAGCAGCGGCAAGATGAAGAGCGACGTCAACCTGTCGCTCTGAGGAGACGAAGACGAGCGACCAAGGACAATAACAGTTTATGAGAAGGAAAACAAAGCTTTATGGACTATGAGCTTAACTTTTAAACTTCTTGCACTTCATGACATCTATTAAACTAATATTTTAAAGTTAAAATCTTTGTGCTTTATTGTTTGGTGTTCATAAGTCCAGATGAAATGTAAATGTGTGTGCTTGCGTTGGATGGTGCGTCTGAGCCGATATATTGATATTAAAGTGTAACATTTCGGAGGATTCAGCAAACATTCACAGCTGTGTTTTAATCCTGAAACTAGGAATCTTTGGCGTCCGCCATGTTTCTACAGCAGCCCAGAAGGGACAAACCAAACCGAGAGACTTTTGCGTTTTTACAATAAATGAATTGAGTTGAAGACGACTTCGCTCGTTACTGTGACTTGAATAAAACAATCGCGAGTAAAAAAAAAAAAAAAACTTTATCAACACGTCTGTCCAACAGACATGAACGTGTAAATGAAAGTGAAACATAAGCACCAACGCTCGGCCTTCACCGGAACTTCATCTGATCGTCAAACGCTGACCTGAAATACATGACGTACCTGCTGTGATTCCAAACTGCAGGACTGTAACATTGTAAAGTTTTTAAGTTGTTTACCGTTCCTGGAACATCAAAGTGTTTTCAGGTGTTTGTATAAAGTTATGAGGTGATCTGATCATTCGGAGGATTAGACTGTTCGTGAGCAGTTTATCCATTCAGTCTAAAATGTTCTTTGATAAACAGTCCCATAACTTCCTAAAAGTGTTTTCTGAAGTGAAGAGCAGATATAATATCAATCATCAGGCTTTATGGGTTCTGCAGGTGACATAAACGGTCCGGTGTGAAACAGGCTTTCTGGGTTAAGTAGGAGACGCACCGTGCTTTGCGGTTAAACTCACAACATTCACTCCTTCGTAGAGTGTGAATGTGTTCATTGAAGGCAGCGGCTGTGTTCGTCAGTTTGCTCTCCGGTGTTTCTGCAGCTGCCGCCCGTCACTCACTGCGCCTCTAAAGGGAACTCGAGCCGTCTCCTCCCCACCAGTCAGCCATGGAGCTCCGGCCTGCAGCGCTGCTGCTCGCGCTGCTGCTCGCGCTCATCTCCTCTGGTGAGTGTTGAACTGTGTGGTGGAGTCCGGCTGAGCGTCTGACGTGTGTTTGAGGCCCAAACTGACTGTTAGTGTTAAAGAAGCAAAGATCTGGTGTCCGTTGTAAAGATCTCTATTTATTTAGATTTCTATGCTAATAAATACACAATATTCGGCACTTTTCCAACTCATTTATTTGGTTATGAAAAGGTTAGAACATCCTGTTGTGATTGAGCTGTTGATATAAACTCGGGTTCATGGAGTCTTCAGCTTTATTTACTTTAAACACGAGTCCTGTCGTTTTATTTATCCTAGTCTAACCTTTATGATCGCATGCTTCTTTTGTGTGATATTAATTGTAATGTTTTACTGTAATAGTTTTTAACTTGTATGTGAAGCACCTTGAGATTTCACTTGTATCTTAAACTGCTATTTAAATTAAATTCATTTTTTAACGATGTAGTCGATTGATGTTTTTTAAGTCCTTTAAAAAAAGCAAAATACCTAAAATTCACTGGTTTCAGCTTCAGATATGTAAATAATAACAGTTTTATTAGTCTTTTATAATAGTTGGACAAAACAAGGAGTTTGAGTTTGTGAAGCTCTACTTGGGCTTTAGGGGCTTTTTACTGTAATATGACGATTTATAAACGAATCGATGGTCAGATTCATCGATAACTAAACCAGTTGTAAGTTGCAGCGTTACTTTAATCCTTTAAATGAATAATTAAACGTCAGAAATAAGTAGAAACTATTAAGAATTGCAAGACAAAATGTAAATGAGAGGTTTTTATTGTAGCTGTGAGGAACCTCCAGTGGCTTTGATTTAATGAAGTCAACATACGAGAGAATAAAAACAAAGATGGCCGCGTGGTAAACTGAGTGTTTGGAGGGTAAATGTCTGCTGTGTACGCGCAGTGTGTACGCGCAGTGTGTACTTGCAGTGTGTACGTGACAGGTGGTGTTACAGCAGCGGTGTAGTGTTCTGAACTACAGAGCAGCTGCCGTTATACCCTGAAACATGACCTCCATGAAAGTATTCACACACTCCAGACGCTGTTTGTTATGCTCTGTGTTGTGCGTGTGTGTGTTGTGTGTGCGTGCGTGTGCGTGTGTGTGTGTGAAGTCAACTAGAAGTATTAGTTTTACACAATTTTGTGTTTTTTCTTTTTGTATTTATTTCTTTCACTTGTAATTGTTATATACTAGTGGTGGAATGTACATTTACTCAAGTGAGGTACTTCTGAGAGTATTCTTGAGTATTTTCTTTTTGTACATCTTTCTACTTCTCCTCCACTTCATCTCAGAGGTACATGTTGTACTTTTTACTGTACTACATCTCAGAGGTACATGTTGTACTTTTTACTGTACTACATCTCAGAGGTACATATTGTACTTTATACTGTACTACATCTCAGAGGTACATATTGTACTTTTTACTGTACTACATCTCAGAGGTACATATTGTACTTTATACTGTACTACATCTCAGAGGTACATGTTGTACTTTTTACTGTACTACATCTCAGAGGTACATATTGTACTTTATACTGTACTACATCTCAGAGTTACATATTGTACTTTATACTGTACTACATCTCAGAGGTACATGTTGTACTTTTTAACTGATGTATCGATGTGTCAGAGGTACATGTTGTACTTTTTGACTGATGTATCGATGTGTCAGAGGTACACGTTGTACTTTTTAACTGATGTATCGATGTGTCAGAGGTACACGTTGTACTTTTTAACTGATGTATCGATGTGTCAGAGGTGCACGTTGTACTTTTTAACTGATGTATCGATGTGTCAGAGGTACACGTTGTACTTTTTAACTGATGTATCGATGTGTCAGAGGTACATGTTGTACTTTTTAACTGATGTATCGATGTGTCAGAGGTACACGTTGTACTTTTTAACTGATGTATCGATGTGTCAGAGGTACACGTTGTACTTTTTAACTGATGTATCGATGTGTCAGAGGTACACGTTGTACTTTTTAACTGATGTATCGATGTGTCAGAGGTACACGTTGTACTTTTTAACTGATGTATCGATGTGTCAGAGGTACATGTTGTACTTTTTAACTGATGTATCGATGTGTCAGAGGTACATGTTGTACTTTTTAACTGATGTATCGATGTGTCAGAGGTACACGTTGTACTTTTTAACTGATGTATCGATGTGTCAGAGGTACACGTTGTACTTTTTAACTGATGTATCGATGTGTCAGAGGTACACGTTGTACTTTTTAACTGATGTATCGATGTGTCAGAGGTACATGTTGTACTTTTTAACTGATGTATCGATGTGTCAGAGGTACACGTTGTACTTTTTAACTGATGTATCGATTTGTCAGAGGTCCTGGGCAGGAACGAGGAGGAGCGTCTCATCAACTACCTGATTAAAGAACGAGGATACAACAAAGAGCTGCGTCCCGTTGAGAGGCAGCAGGACGTCGTTGACGTTTACCTCGCACTCACCCTCTCCAACCTCATCTCTCTGGTACGGACTCTCTGTGTGTGTGTGTGTGTGTGTGTGTGTGTCCTCAAAACAATCATTTTCATGCAGAAACTGCAGAAAAATCCCGTTTCAGTCTCTCAAATATATGTAAATTTCCGTCTTTTCTCTGTTTTGTATCACATTAAACTGAATATCTTTGGGTTTTAGACACAACAAGATATTTAACGACATCACATTTTTCACTGTGTTCTGACATTTGTATTGACTAAAAGATAAAAGTATTTATCTCAAAAATAATTGTTAGTTGCAGCACAATTTAGAACAATAAAGATTCTTTGAGTCACTGAAATATCCTCCATCCTGAATAATTATAATGTGAGCGTTTGTTTATAGGGAAGACAGAATATATAAATATATATAACTGTAAACTCCTTGAATACACTGTTGATTTTTGTTTCAAACGTTAATGTGATTATGTTTAAATTTCAATGATTACATTTGTTTGAAAAAGATTCCGATTAGTTAGTCACGTTAGGATTCAATTAAAAATGAATCCAGGCTACAGAAAGCAAATAGCAGTAATGAAATACAAGAAATATATAGTTAATACGTAAGTGAAACAATTAAAAACATTGTTTTTATACTCCAGTATATCTTTAACAGAGTACAAGTTTGAAAAGGGAGTTGGTCCTCTTCTCTTCTGTTTTCATTTGTAGAAAGAAGTCGACGAGACTCTGCTGACGAACGTGTGGATAGAACATGTAAGTAAACGCTACTCTCCGGCTTCACGTTGAAGTTCACGTCTTCTGACGGAGGACTTGACTGAATACTTCTCTCTCAGTTACTTGACGTAACTCTCGATGTGTGTGTGCGTACTCACAGACGTGGAATGACTACCGCCTGTCGTGGAACGTGACAGAGTTCGATGGCATCGAAATCATTCGTCTGCCGGCCAGCATGGTGTGGCTGCCGGAGATTGTGCTGGAAAACAAGTGAGATTCACTTTCCTTCTTGTTCACATTTGTCGAGACACAAAAATCTTCCTTCATAACGCTGGCAGCCCAAAGTTGCATTGAGAAGTAACTCTTTGTGTAGAATGTATGCTACATCCAAATGATTGAGTGATGTTTGCACACAGAGAGAACATGTTGTGAAACTGTCCATTTTCATAGCAAAATGAACTATATAGAACTATATAGAACTATACATTGGGGAGAACACATGCTTCTTTATCTGAAACTCCTCTCTGTGGTGTTCCCCAGGGTTCCATCTTTGGTCCTCTTCTGTTTGAATTGTAATCGCTTCTTCTTGGACGGATAATAAGATACTACACAGATGATTTACAACTATACATCTCAGAAATGTTCATTTTTAACCACTGACCATCATTATGTGTTGTTGGCTGTGTACGCTGTAATGTGTTAGATGTCTGGTCTTGTCTTGAAGATGGACTGAATGTCTTTAACTCTACATTTTGGATGCACTTAAATAATTCAAAAGACAGCAGACACAACACTTATTCAAAAGTCTTTTAATTTGAGTTACGCAGTTTTTTTTCTGTGATTTTTTTGTTTCGCTGCTGTCTTAAAATCGACTTGCAGAGTCTTTAAACCTTTATGTAATAGTGATGTGCATGTCGTTTAGGACGTCACGAAAATGAATAGTTCCGTACCAAGTCAAAGTACAAATTCTGAAAACGTACTCGTATTTCTGCAGGTGATCAAGGTTCGAGACTAACGTCGTCTCGGGGACAATAGAACATTTTCCTAATAATGCCACATTGTGAACAACAAATCCTTGTTTAAATAGGCAGGAGAAAAGCTAGTTAACGTTAGCTGTTAGCAGCCGACGGGCAACACAGTGCCGCTTGGCTAAATAACAGACAATAACAGCTAACGCTAACGGAGGTCGCATTGACTTAGATTAATATGCGTTCAAACTCTATTCAGTAATAATGAGTATTGAGGTGAGTGTAATTATAACGTTATCATGATGTGTTCAAATATAATCTTGCAAAATTTTGTTTTTTGGCGAGAAAATTTGAGGCGGATCATCACGGATTAATACAGAATTGTAAAAAAAAAACAGTATGCAAACGGTGTTAGTATTATTATCATGGTGTGATCGTGATGTGATCGTGATGTGATCGTGATGTGATCGTGAAGTGATCGTGATGTGATCGTGACGTGATCGCCATGTGATCGCGATGAGATCGCGATGTGATCGCGAAGTGATCGTGATGTGATCGTGATGTGATCGTGAAGTGATCGTGATGTGATCGTGAAGTGATTGTGAAGTGATCGTGATGTGATCGTGAAGTGATCGTGATGTGATCGCCATGTGATCGTGAAGTGATCGTGATCGTGAAGTGATCGTGATGTGATCGTGAAGTGATCGTGATGTGATCGCCATGTGATCGTGAAGTGATCGTGATCGTGATCGTGAAGTGATCGTGATGTGATCGTGATCGTGATGTGATCATGATGTGATCGTGAAGTGATCGTGATGTGATCGTGAAGTGATCGTGATGTGATCGCCATGTGATCGTGAAGTGATCGTGATCGTGATCGTGAAGTGATCGTGATGTGATCGTGATCGTGATGTGATCATGATGTGATCGTGAAGTGATCGTGATGTGATCGTGATGTGATCGTGAAGTGATCGTGATGTGATCGTGATCGTGAAGTGATCGTGATGTGATCGTGAAGTGATCGTGATGTGATCGTGATGTGATCGTGATCGTGATGTGATCGTGAAGTGATCGTGAAGTGATCGTGATGTGATCGTGATGTGATCGTGAAGTGATCGTGATGTGATCGTGATGTGATCGTGATCGTGATGTGATCGTGAAGTGATCGTGATGTGATCGTGATGTGATCGTGATGTGATCGTGAAGTGATCGTGAAGTGATCGTGATCGTGATCGTGATCGTGATCGTGATGTGATCGTGAAGTGATCGTGATGTGATCGTGATGTGATCGTGATGTGATCGTGAAGTGATCGTGATGTGATCGTGATGTGATCGTGATGTGATCGTGAAGTGATCGTGATGTGATCGTGATGTGATCGTCATGTGATCGTGATCGTGATGTGATCGTGATGTGATCGTCATGTGATCGTGATCGTGATGTGATCGTGATGTGATCTTGATGTGATCGTCATGTGATCGTGATCGTGATGTGATCGTGATGTGATCGTGATGTGATCTTGATGTGATCGTCATGTGATCGTGATCGTGATGTGATCGTGATGTGATCTTGATGTGATCGTCATGTGATCGTGATCGTGATGTGATCGTGAAGTGATCGTGATGTGATCGTCATGTGATCGTGATGTGATCGTGATGTGATCGTGAAGTGATCGTGAAGTGATCGTGATGTGATCGTGATGTAATCGTGAAATGATCGTGATGTGATCGTGATGTGATCGTGATGTGAGAGCAGGTCCTTGGTGGTGTGTTCATGTGCTCGGGGAGAAAGTCTGACTGCAAAAGTCGATCAAACTCATGGTAGAGTTTCTATAGAGCTTGCGGATATTTAGGAAAAAAGACATTCATCAAAACAAAATCTCACCTCAATGTCCCTTTGAATTGCCGCAAATTCCATGATTTGATTGAAAGCTCCAGAACAGCCACTAAATGTACACATTGTTGTACTATCACACATATAGTATATTTACTCCTGGAACTACACTGTACGTATTCATGTGTACATATATTTGCGTGTTGAATCCTCTCTGCCAGTAACGACGCCCAGTTCCAGGTGGCCTACTACAGCAACGTACTGGTGTATCCTGATGGGCTCTGCTACTGGTTACCTCCCGCCATCTTCCGCTCCTCCTGCTCCATCAACGTCAACTACTTCCCCTTCGACTGGCAGAACTGCACGCTCAAATTCACGTGAGGCGCTTGAACCAGACGGTGTCATGTGGTGCATTTAAGGCACAGATGAATTTGTACGTTGTGTTTACATGTTTACTTTGTGGCAAAATGTCAACACTT
Source organism: Ophthalmolycus amberensis (assembly GCA_024529925.1). NCBI lineage: Eukaryota > Metazoa > Chordata > Actinopteri > Perciformes > Zoarcidae > Ophthalmolycus > Ophthalmolycus amberensis. Next base: position 126,737 of record JAFEUB010001785.1, read on the forward strand.
ATATGTCCAAATATTCTTACATAATCAACTTATCAGAATACTCCACATGTTTCATCGGGAATGTGCTTTGTCCTGTTTTGACCGGATCATTCATATTTTACAGATCAGAACAATAAAATAAATGGCGGTTTAGATGTCGATTGTTTTATCATGAATGTGCAGAAATCCACAAAAAAAACATCAGAAAACTGAGCTTCTAAACCACCAAACAAGGACTTAAAACAAAGAGGTTTAAACAAAATACTATTCAACCAAGAAAACGCAAACGATCACACGACAGTTCAGACCAACTGCAGACTTTTGAGCAGCAAAAAAAATACTTACTTAATATATGTAGGAAAAAGTTTTCCTCTGGTTATCGCTTCTGAAATGTGATTTAAAGATAACATTCCCCATGTTGCTTTGCAGCTCTCTGACCTACAACGCCAAAGAGATCCGGATGCTGCTGAAGGAAGACGCGGAGGACGACGTCAAATTTACGGTGGAGTGGATCATCATTGACCCCGCTAGCTTCACGGGTAAGTAGAGTCTTATTTTAATAAATATCGTGGAGGTTCCAGCGAAATTGTCTTTGCATATGTTACTTTATTATGATTATTTTTAGATTATTTTTATTTGGGCTACACTTGGTTTTTCACAATGAACATGCTGCTGATGCTGCAGACGGCTAACATGATAAATGTTGGTTGACCTCATTATCATTTTCTGATATCAGTTTAATATAATGTTGAGTTTTCTGCATTTTGACGTCGTACTAAGAACAAGAACAGTGTTGGGAACAAAAGTAATAAATAGGATCATCATCTGCAGACCGTTTGAACACCTCATCTCATGGTATTTACTGTAGGATATGGTGGTAAATATGGCACATTTAATTCACTAAAGTCTAGATTTTAATAAAAGCTCTGAGATGTCCTAAAATGTTCACTTTACAAAGTATGACTTTGACTTTATAACAATGTGGACTTTTTTCTAAACATTTTTGCCACTAAAGCGTAGAAGCTATGGTGTTTCAAAACCCTGCTGCTTATCTTGTGCGCATCACAAATACCACACGATATATTTTCTGTAAATGTTTTCTTCCTCCATAATTGACAAATTGCTGTTTTCAAGAATCCTCCATGCTGCCAGGAATACAATTTGCCAGATTTATTTCCCTCAGAGGCATTTTATTTTAATAGTGTATATATATGCAGGAACAAAAAGTCATCTTTGTAGATACTGCCTTTAAAGGGACGGTATTTTAAACAGCTAAAAACATCGATATCAGTTTAAGTGTGTGCTATATTTAAATCTGTTATCTACCAGCAGACTCCATTCACAGAAACAGTGATTGTACCTGCTGGTTCACCGCTGCCTCCATCGGTTAGCTTGTTTGTGTCACTGTGTGACTTTGGTGTTTTAAAGGGTGAATTCAGATTCAACACAAACAACCCAATCGAGGCCCCGGTAGACCAGCAGCTCCCGTGTCATGTCATCCATCTTCGTCATCTAAAAGTCTGTTTTTGTGTCCTCTGCGTTGTCTTCCTCGCTGCTTTTCTCCCGACAGAGAACGGCGAGTGGGAGATCAACCACCGGCCGGCCAAGAAGAACACCTACAAGCACATTCCCATGGAGAGCAACAAGCACCAGGACATCACCTTCTACCTGGTCATCAAACGCAAGCCGCTCTTCTACATCGTCAACGTCATCATCCCCTGTGTGCTCATCTCCTTCCTGGCCTCGCTGGTCTACTACCTCCCCGCTGACAGTCAGTGCCCCCCCACTTACTCTCCACTGCTCACTGAACAAGCACATCAACACAAACGACTGGTTTACTGGTGTGTCTGTGTGTGTGTGTGTGTGTGTGTGCGTGTGTGTGTGTGTGTGTGTGTGTGCGTGTGTGTGTGTGTGTGTGTGTGCAGGTGGTGAGAAGATGACTTTGTCCATCTCGGTGCTGCTGGCTCAGTCTGTCTTCCTGCTGCTGATCTCTCAAAGGCTGCCGGAGACTTCCATGTCTGTTCCACTTATTGTCAAGTAAGAAACACACACACACACACACAATCACACACACACACACACACACACACTCATACACACACCCACACACACGCACACACACACACGCACACAATCACTCACACACACACACACACACACACACACACACAAACACACACACACACACACACTCACACACACACACACACACACACACACAATCGCACACACACACACGCACACACACACACGCACACAATCACTCACACACACACAAACACACACACACCACACACACACACACAACTACAAATATTTATTATACTACGTTTATCTCTGATTGAATACAATATAAGTTTATTAGTTCAGTGAGTAGAAAAAGGGAGAAGAACTTTTTTATTTTATTTTAAGTAATTCAAGTTACAAAAAGGAAAAACAACCAGAGAGAATATGTAAAAACAAATAACGTGTTAAAGTAAGGCAACACTTTATATTTTTATAAAAACAATAAAAGCAAGCAGACAAAATAGATGAATGTTATTTTAAAGAAAATTAACTTTAAGCTAAAGAAAAGCATAAAAGAACAAAGAATCATTAAAACGAACGTATGAAAGTGCTTCAGCTTCAGAATTTCTCAACAAAATGTAAGATATCCGTGTGTGTGTGTGTGTGTGTGTGCGTGTGTGTGTGTGTGTGTGTGTGTGTGTGTGTGTGTGTGTGTGTGTGTGTGTGTCTCTCTCAGATATTTGATGTTCATCATGGTGTTGGTGACGATTGTGGTATTGAACTGTGTGGTCGTCCTCAACCTGCACTTCAGGACACCGAGTACACACGTCATGTCTGACTGGACCAAGAAGGTAACACACACACACACACACACACACACACACACACACACATACTCCACTACGTGTGTGTGTGTGTGTGTGTGGACTGTCGTGTTTAAAACAAAAAATGCCCATCATGACTTCAAGCGTGCTGCTGTTTATTTGCTCTCCAGTTCTTCCTCGAGCGGCTGCCGCGCCTCCTGCGCATGTCCCGCCCCTCGGAGGAGGAGCCGTCCTGGGACGGAGCGTTGCCGCGGCGATCCAGCTCGGTGGGCTACATCGCCTCGGCGGAGGAATACTACAGCGTGAAGTCCCGCAGCGAGCTGATGTTCGAGAAGCAGTCGGAGAGGCACGGACTGACGGCACGAGCCACGCACGCTGCAAGTAGGTCCACACTGAACATCTGAGAGTTTGATGTGTTACTTTTCTTTATTCAAGTGTCTGAAAACAACGAGGCCTGTGATATTTATGATGCTGAGTCATGTTCTTACATTATCAAAAATAAATCTGTCATTCTAACCAAGGTAACCAAGGCGTTTCATTTGATCACCTGTCTGTGGGGTCATCTCCTCTTTGTGGTCGTCTAACAGAAGCTGATCATGAATCAACTTTTTATCCGGTTTTAAGTCACATTTTTAAGATTGACTTTGTTGTTTTTAACTCCGATGAAGGATTTTAGTCGTCGTACGTCTGGTTCTGAAGTTATCAGAGGAACTAGCTGAGCTAACGTTAGCGGTAGCTCGTCTCCTCCAGGACGTCCCGAGTCCTCCGAACAGCGTCGGAGAAACACTGATTTTTAACGTGAAGCTGCTTTATAATATTCATATACTAAACTATCTGCCCAGAGAAGTGTTTCGTTGCTTCTACGTTCCTCCTGATTCAAATATAAAGAAAATGCACTACGGATGTGTTTGTGTGCAGCGAATGGTTAAAACTCTGTGTTTCATAATGTCGTTAAAATATCCTTGAGGAACCTCCTGAAGGCGCCTGAAGGAATCCTAACGAAAGAAGCTGACTGTCATGAAGACCACAACTCCCATGATGCCGCGCTGCTTCACCAAACTACCTCTGTTTTCACTGAGAGACCTCTAGTGGTAGAAACTACATATTGTGCGCTTAAAACCTGTAGAAACATTTACATATCGTCACCTTTTAACCTTATTTGTTCAACTTTATTTACACATCCAGCATTTACAAAGCAACAGGATGATTGATGAGGAGTCTTTGTGTCCTGTATTTGCTCTGTTTTTGGCTCCACCACCTCCTGAGGGAAACATCCGTCTCTCAGCTGCTAAAGGCTCCGCTATGTTCACCAGATAGTTTCTACCGGCGTCTGTCTGCTGCTTGCTGCTGAGCTTGAAGCGTATCGAGGCTTTTTACAGCTTCTCCTCTGAAGGCGACGCGATGAGATCCGTGAGAGTGAACCAGAACAGTGACGTTGACTCTCACTGTGAAGCTTCGTGAAGCCAGAAATGTTTCCTTCTTTCCAAAAGCAAGAAAAACAAATCTTTCCTTCAGAAACATGTTCAATGAAACATTTATTTGTTACTGTATTTATGTATTTTAAAACATGTTTGTTGATGCTCTGTGACGTTTATTCTCATGATTTCCTGGACAGTAATGTTTCTAACTTCGTATCATTTCAGTCCAGTTTTAAACCAAGTGATGTGGGACAAAAGGCCTCAAAGAGCTCACTCCCTTATTCCATCACAGATGTATGAAAGTTGTGTTTCCGTGTAGTTGTGAAGCCAAAGGAAGAGGGAGGAGTGACGGATCAGCTGTATGCAGAGATGAAGCCGGGGCTGGACGGAGCAAACTACATCATCAAACACATGCGCAACAAGAACGACTACAACGAGGTGAGACGGGACGACTTCCTGTCGACTGTTCCTTCATGGGAGAGGTTTCATCCGCCATTTTATTTATTGTTTCATAACTTTATTTGATTTTATCCCCCGGACCTTTTATGATTGCTGTTTTATTTTCGAGAAGAAGAAGAAAGTAGAAAGTGCAACTGTATATAAATGAAGTTCATCATTATAATGCTGATAGTGTGCAAAAAGAAGAGAGAATAAAATAATTTACATTTTACAAACGCCTGCCCTGTTGTTCATAAACTGTTCTAATAAAGTTCTAGCAGGGTCTAATAAATCGTTTAATTATCATATCACGTGACGATGCCACCGTCACTGATCCGACGTGTAAACACAGCTCCGTTCTCCCAGTTTGCTGAGGAAGACGTTGAGTGTTCTTCAGGGCGTCCTGACCTCCATCAAACACCAAACATCAGTGCTGGACCTCACGACAGGATCTCAACCACACATCTGGCTTTGGTCTTTAGTGGGAAACACTTACTGTCGAAATATGAATCTAATCACCAGACTCCATTGACAGAAACAGTCATAGTACCTCGCTGACCTCGCTCGACAAAACTCATTATAAACCCTCTCTGTTGCTCTTTCAGCGACTCTGCTTTGAGAGTTTGAAAGAGAGACTGAAGAAGTAACACGTTGAAAAGAAGTAACCACAACAACATCTTCACAGTTTCCTGATGCGTTCCTGATGTCCAATGTGACGCACAGACTGTTTGTAAGAAGTGGACGTAGTCGTCGTGACGTCTCATCAGTTTGTGAACTGATGGTTTGAAGCCTCGAGTTCGGAGATTTATCAGTCGCCATCTTGGTTTTTTTTTGCAACCAGTGAACAGGAAGTGACCATATCTGGACGGAGGAGGAGTGACGTAGAGACGCAGTATACAGAGACCTGTCAATCAGCGTGTAGCCCCGCCCTAAAGCATCCCCTGCTTTATGGTCTGTGTGACTCTAAATGGACCATAATGTACTAAATGAACATCATGCTGTATTGAAGAAGACTTGAAACTAGAGATTGAGACCATAAACTCATGTTTACAATGTTTACTGAGGGAATAAATCAAGAGAGAAGTAGAGTCATTTTCT
>JAFEUB010001785.1:137500-267500 GCA_024529925.1 Ophthalmolycus amberensis
TAGTTTGGTCCGGTCTCTGTTGATATGAGGTATCGTAGCGCTCTGGGTGAACACAGACTGCTACAGGATTTATTTCCTGATTCAACAAGGGCAGGAAGTCAGTGATGACAGGGGGAGCAACTCAACGCTGATAGGCTATCGCGCCACAGCGTCACGGCATTTTTCCGACGAAGTCGAAAAATTTCAGCTCACGCGTTTGGGGCGATTTGGCGTGCAAATTCGCGTCAATCGCGCCGCGCCATCGCAAATTCACGTCACTCCAGTCTCATCGCGTCTGTGCATAGACTTTGTATGTAATCTACTCGCGCGAATAATTCGCACCGCGTTTGGTGTGAACGCACCATAACAATCACCTCGCAGCGTCTAAACAATAACTGTGGCAACCCCTCGTTGTTCTACATTGTGAAGGTTTTATGGTCGACAAAAGTAATCTATGCAGCTGGAACTGAGTGAACCCAGGAAGTCTGTTTATTACAGAAAGGCTCCAAACTGAACTCAGCTGATGGTTCATGACTTCATGCTGCAGCGAGTAACTGAACCCACTGTGTGTAAATACTTTGGCGTGTCATGAACCAGATATCACAGATGATAACAGTGACAGTTGCAGCTCTCGTCTTCTTACCTGGACTTCTCTCTATCCTCAGAAAGGTGTTGGTGATGTTTGTCTCCTCAGCGTTACTGAGCTCACAGGTGTACATCCCCTCTTGATCTGAAGATAAGTCCTTTAGCGTGAGGCTGCCTGACTCAGACACACTCTCCACCTGCTGCCTCCACTCCTCTGAGACTGTGGAGTCGGTCCCGGTCTGGTTCAGGATGATGTGACTGTGGTTGAACCTCCAGATGAGGCCTGTTAGAGGAGTGTTTGAGGACCTGCAGGGGATTGTTGTTTCAGTGGCTGAGCCGTTGATGGAAGCTAAAAAGATACAACACACAGATGAACAGAGGTGATCAAATATCTGCTGTTTCTCATCAGGATCGACTTCTTCTGAGAAACACTTACTGGGTTGAGACCACGTGGCTCTCCTCTTGTTTGTTGGAGTGCTGACGGTGCAGCTGTAGTCCAGATCAGTACCTGAGACCATCAGAGAACTACTGATGCTGTAGAGCTGCTGCTCAGTCTGCTGGACTGTGGTTTTGTTCTGGAGGGTCACGCTGGACTGAGAGCTGGTGGACCAGGTGAGCTCAGGTTCAGGGAAGATCCCCTCTGAGCTGCAGGTGATCCTGTTCTCTACCTGCTGAATGTCGACTTTACGGACCGGAGCTGTGAAGACGAGTAAGAAAAGACTTGAAATCGATTTAGTGGAAATGTGGGAAATAACAGCAGATAGTGTTGATGTTATCATTTGCTGAGTGTCTCATTCTCATACCGTCCACTTTTAGGTGGATGAACGACGCCTCGGCGCCAGTCCTGGTGCTGGTGTAGCACTTGTATCTGCCCTGGTCCTGAACCTTTACCACCGTCAGCCGGAGTGAGGCGTTTCCTCTGGAGATCTGGTCCTTGAACAGAGACGTCCTGCCTCTGAAGCTGTTGCTCTGGTGGGTGAACTGGTCTTTTTCTTTGTAATAAGAGTGAACAGGAGTATCTCCTGGAACCGGATACCATTGGATGACTAAACCTTCACCAGCCTTGAAGCTGCACGGTAAAATGCAGCTCTCCATGAAAACACAGGACACCACAGCATCTGCAACACATCAGGTAAAGAGACATCCATCAACGTTCAGTTCAGGGAGAATAGCAGCCGAATCCAAGTGAGCTCTTTAAAGACCTTCAATTCATTCATCTTGTATCGCCCAAAATCACATATTTGCCTCAGAGGGCTTTACAATCTGTACACATGTGACATCCGCTGTACCAGGACCCTCACATCAGATGAAGAAACCTCATGATGTCATCATTTAATCATCAGTCCCTCTCATATCACTGTCAAAATAATCACAATTAAATATTTCTTCTAAATCGTTCAGCCCGATTTTTATAATATTTTTCCGGAGCCTGAGAAGGTCAAACGCTCGAGTATTTCACAAGAGAAAAGGGTCCAGATAAAGTCTAGACTCCTTTTAATGCCACTGAGGTAAACCAGACGCAGATCTTTGCAGTTTATTGATCTAAACTATGATGTTTGAGTCAGAGATTCATAAACACAAACAGCATCTAATGAAATAGAATGCATTAAAGGGCAAGTCTGTCGGTTTCAGGTTATGGTTCTACTAAAAGTACAGTTTAAAGGGTATGTTGGTCAGTTATGGTTCTACTAAAAGTACAGTTTAAAGGGCATGTTGGTCAGTTATGGTTCTACTAAAAGTACAGTTTAAAAGGTATGTTGGTCAGTTATGGTTCTACTAAAAGTACAGTTTAAAGGGTTTGTTGGTCAGTTATGGTTCTACTAAAAGTACAGTTTAAAGGGTATGTTGGTCAGTTATGGTTCTACTAAAAGTACAGTTTAAAGGGCATGTTGGTCAGTTATGGTTCTACTAAAAGTACAGTTTAAAGGGCATGTTGGTCAGTTATGGTTCTACTAAAAGTACAGTTTAAAGGGCATGTTGGTCAGTTATGGTTCTACTAAAAGTACAGTTTAAAGGGCATGTTGGTCAGTTATGGTTCTACTAAAAGTACAGTTTAAAGGGTATGTTGGTCAGTTATGGTTCTACTAAAAGTACAGTTTAAAGGGCATGTTGGTCAGTTATGGTTCTACTAAAAGTACAGTTTAAAGGGCATGTTGGTCAGTTATGGTTCTACTAAAAGTACAGTTTAAAGGGCATGTTGGTCAGTTATGGTTCTAATAAAAGTACAGTTTAAAGGGCATGTTGGTCAGTTATGGTTCTACTAAAAGTACAGTTTAAAGGGTATGTTGGTCAGTTATGGTTCTACTAAAAGTACAGTTTAAAGGGTTTGTTGGTCAGTTATGGTTCTAATAAAAGTACAGTTTAAAGGGTATGTTGGTCAGTTATGGTTCTACTAAAAGTGCAGTTTAAAGGGTTTGTTGGTCAGTTATGGTTCTAATAAAAGTACAGTTTAAAGGGTATGTTGGTCAGTTATGGTTCTAATAAAAGTACAGTTTAAAGGGCATGTTGGTCAGTTATGGTTCTAATAAAAGTACAGTTTAAAGGGCATGTTGGTCAGTTATGGTTCTAATAAAAGTACAGTTTAAAGGGCATGTTGGTCAGTTATGGTTCTAATAAAAGTACAGTTTAAAGGGTTTGTTGGTCAGTTATGGTTCTAATAAAAGTACAGTTTAAAGGGTATGTTGGTCAGTTATGGTTCTAATAAAAGTACAGTTTAAAGGGTATGTTGGTCAGTTATGGTTCTAATAAAAGTACAGTTTAAAGGTTTCTGTCAGCAGCGTTTTTCAGTAACCAGGAAATGATGTCAGCAGTAATCTAAAAACACAAACCAGTAGACAGCAGCAGGGTGTAATACAGACTTTGATTCACGCTGATGGAAAAACAAAAGTGTGACTCAGGTGTACTGTGTGTGTGTGTGTGTCTCTGTGTGTGTGTAGGAATGTATGTATGGGTAGGAATGTGTGTGTGTGTGTGTGTGTGTGTGTGTTGTGTGAGAATGTGTGCAGACTGGTTCTGCAGGATTCCGGTTAAAGCTGACAGACAATCCTTGCACTCATGACTTATTTATAGCACATTTATTTTACTGACATCTTGTTACGACAATTACTTCCTCATATCTGATTCTCAATGACGATGATACATAATCCTTCTTCTTTTGTATCTTTGACATTATACCTCACTTAAAGGTTTTAGTATTCTTTTCTGGATGTTACAGATATATTTTTTTGCCGTGTTGTGTGCGTCTCGTCTCTTTTTGTTTAAGATGTCTTCATGTTGTTTCTGATGCTCTGTGCCAAAGACAAATGTCTCCTTTAGGACAATGAAGTCTCCTTCACTCTGCTCTCTTCCTTCACTTACTGTGTGTCCTCGTCTGCCTCCTTTCTGTGGTGAAAGTTACCACGACAGCACGATGTACCAAGATTAAACATCTGATCTTATTCCAGTCTCAACAGAACCAACAGTGAACGCCTCACTCACCTCCTCTGGTACGACTCTGCAGAAAGGTCAGGACCACCACGAACACGACACACTTCATCATCCTCTTGCTGCATTTACTCCGTCGATGTTGTGATCTGTTCTGCATGTGAGTTCACAGCTGATATGAAAACACCCGACTGGTCTGACGAGTTCTCTGGTGAAATCTCAAGACGTCATTGACCTGGTAAACACTTGAAGGTGTGGAAACATTTCATTCAACAATCTTTACATTCCTTCATATCTATTTATATCCATTTAATGATAATAACCTTTAATTAAAACGTGTATGTCACCTCTCAAAAACAAAGCTACACGTACACAAAACACATCACACTAAATACTTCAAACCATTGTGTCCAATCAGTTAAGAAAAGCCAGATTTAAAAAAAAACGAGTTTAAAGAAGAAGAAACTGAGTTTTCTTAATGATCAGTGAAGGTTTAGGAAGCAGTAGTAGAGTCGAGCAACAGATAATCAACCGTAACACTCACAGGTAACCAGCACCGTCGACAGCTGACATTAAAGAGCTTCAGTCGTGTTTTCTATAAATTTGACTTCGAACGTTTTATCATCAGCTGGTGAAAGATTAAAGTGTTTATAATAGTGGAGTCAGCAGGTGATAAAAACATATCGAGATCTGAAAATGAAAGCAATGTTTCAGTTGAACCACTTTATACACCTGAGAATCAGAACAGCTCTGATTCAAACAGACAAATCACAGACCTTAAAACTAAATACACTCAGAACTAGGGGGGCAACGGATCACAAACATCACGGTTTGGTTCGGATCACGGTTTTTGAGTCACGGATCGGATCAGATTTTCGGATCAGCAAAGAAAAGGGGGAGGAGACAAATATAACTTTGCTTTCTATTTATTAATTAAAGAACTTCAAGAACACTTAAAGCAAATAACTTTATGATATTGTCTTACACGAAAACCACAATATCACAAAACCACAATATCACAAAACCACAATATCACAAAACCACAATATCACAAAACCACAATATCACAAAACCACAATATCACAAAACCACAATATCACAAAACCACAATATCAATGGTTGATTGTTAAATGTTACGCACCTCCCGTCATGTCAAATTCCTTGTATGTTCAACATACAATGGCAATAAACGGTTCTGATTCTGATATTTAAGATATTTATTTTCAAAAAGATGAGAATATCTACATTGTGTGGGGTAAGATGTCCAAACGGTTCTGATGATTAATCTGAGAACAGACAGACATCGTTCACACATTCAGTCTGTGAGTTCACCAATTACTAATCTGACCAGAAGACTTCCTCTATGTGTCCAGCTTTCATCTTTATTTGTCTTTTTGTTCTTATTTATGAGTTCAAATGTTGAATCATTCACCTCTTAAATATACCGTCATGATAGTTTGATGTTCATCTTGAGTCATTTGTTCAGAGAAACAGAAGGAGAAAGAGAAAACACGTCTTTTAGCTGCAGAAGTGTACAAAAGTATTTCTCCTTTATTTCTGTTTAGCAGCACATTTAACCACTTGATCATTAACCCTTAAGAACCCAAACACATTGTTCATTAAAGGATCATTACAGGAGATATAAACAGACTAAATGGATCACATGGAACACATTCAGAATCAGAACCAGCTTTATTAGACATGTATGCTAACGCATACATAGAATCCGGTTATTATACACAAAGTACAAATAAACAAGAAAAATATAAAAACAAGGAAAACAGATGTAAACATGAACATTTAACGACTATGTACAATATAAATGTGAATCCAAAAGGTATTAGAGCAGAATGTCTGATTCATTGTTCATCAGAGTGACAGCAGAAGAAGCTGGTCCTGTGTCTGGAGGTGTTGGCGTACAGAGCTCTGTAGCTCCTCCAGAGGGGAGCAGATGAACAGCTTGTGTCCAGGGTAGGGTTGGGTATCGTTCGGGTTTTTTCCGATACCGGTGCTAAAACGATACTTTTAAAATGATACCGGTGCCTGAACCGATACTTTTTTCTTCAAATTGAACGATATATTAACTGTTAAAGTATACGATAAATATAAATAAATACAAAACACTTGGCTTCAAACTACAGCTTCAAACTTTTTAACTTCAAACTATGAACAATATATTAACTGTTAACAGTTTACAGTATACTTAAATAAATATAGATAAAATAAATACAAAACACACACACACTCTGTACACACACTACAGCTTCAAACTTCAGCAATTATTTTGCAGAAATATGAGCATATTTGCCTTCTCTTGCAAAATAAGACCTCTCCTGACTTATTTAATTAATTTTATTTAACCAGTTGGTGGCGCTAATGCGCCAATTCGTCGTTTGCCAACCGCCACTACACCTCAAAGAAGAAGAAAGTTTCGCGTGCCTTGTGTTGTTGTGCTTATGAGCGGCAGCGCTGAGGACCCGGATGTCGATGGAGGAAGTCAGTAGCCTGCCAGCCGTTTGACAGATCTCGTTCTTGTTTTTTGTTTTTTTTAATAAATCACGGCCGAAGCTTCGTCAGAATGATGGAGGGGTTTGTTTCTAAGCGTGCACGGCTCGTCCGGTTGTAATAATATTGTGAGTGAGGAGCGGAGGACCGATGCTATCGTTAGCATCGGTCCTAGGACGAGCTAACCTAGGTCCGGTAGATACCGGTCGTATAGGAACCGGTATCCATACCGGCACCGGTTTTCGGTACCCAACCCTAGTCCAGGGTGTGAAGGTCTGCAGTGATCCTTCAGACCGCTTCCTGACTCTGGAGCTGAACAAGTCCAGGATGGAGGGCAGGCTTTCTGAACACACTTTCTAAATACTGCCCCCTCGTGCCAAAGATCTGAAATGTTACATATATGTCACAATATTTACTGATATGAACATTTTTCTTGAATTCATTTGACTAATAATTTAATCAATTTGACATCTTTTTTGTTTAAATATCTTTTGAATTCAACAAAAGAACATCATTTAATTATCAATTATCATCACTATGTTCCTTATTGTGACAAATACGTCACTTTGGTTTTTCTGAGACAATTATGAGTTTAAAATATTGATGTGACACATCTGTAACATCAATACTTTCATAACCTTTTAGACATAAATGAGTTTGATGAACATGGTTAGAAGAGTTTAGATGTAACGTAGGACTTGTCATCAAAGCGTTAGAATTGTTAAATGTGTTGAAAGCTTCAGCAACAAAAACAAGCTTCTTGAAACGAGCTAGTTCTGCTAAATGACCAGCCAGGCAGCCATTCTGGAAGTGATGTCATTGGTGCACAAATGAACTCCCTGTCACATGACCTCACCAGGATGTTCAGTGTGTGTCACTCGAGGGACTTCAAGAGTTAAAGTCTAGGATTGACCTGCATGAGGAACTCTCAGGGTGTTTAAAGTGTCTCCTCATGGGAGGACCTCCAGCTGGAAGCAAAGCTGCACATTGAGTTCAGTGTGGAGCACAGTCCTGGTCCAGAGTCTTACCGGACTTATTTGTGGACGTCCATCTTCTGTCCTCATTTCAGGGGAATCATCTCATGTTCTCTGCAGACAACATTAAATGAAGTTCAGTGCTGAAACTCTAAATAATCTCTCATGTCATCATCTCAGCTGTGTCGACTTGTTTACGTCATCTTTGTAACAGAGAGAATGTAAAAGGAGATTTTAACTGCTAAATCTAATAATTCAACTTTTATTGTTGCATTAAGTAAATTTGTCTTTGTCTCACCAATTTAATACATTTTAACACAAACAAACATATCAACTCCTGTCACAATACATCATTAATAGCCTTATTGATTAAATAAATGAATTACAGCATGTCATTACCGACAAAATGATTTGGGGAAATGAAACTAGACGTATTCAACACAGAAGACATACTTACTCAGAGGTTTTAGTGCTGGATTGTTAAATGACCGGTTGCCTCTGCATGATGTTATATATGAAGTATGCTGCTGCTGCGATTAAAACCAAAACGGAAATGGCTCCAATCACCCCGCCTGCAATTGCTGTGTCATTATTGTCTGAAACAGAAACAGTTTAATCGTTGATTTAACTTTCTTCAAATCAAACTTACACAAGTGCAATGACAACATCTGAGCATTCAAATGTTTGGTGACAATATAGTTGTTGTTTTTTTACTCCATCTGTCTTTAATGAAAAGGTAAAGAGGATGAAATCCTCTCACAGAAGAAGCCTCCATAAACATGCTTGCTTGATATATTAATGATGATGAACAGATTGGTCAATGTTCTACTAATTGATCAGTCAAATAATCATTTCTCTGTATTTTGTTACACAAGTTTTTTATACTGAAAGATTTGATAATGCATCCCATCAGCCAACCTTGTTTGGGGGTTCTCAGGGGGTCTGATTGACACCTCAGACCCCCAGAAAGACTCAATAGCTCATTTTTTGTCACCGCTTAGGGACAGTCTTGCAAACACCATCATACATTAGCAACCACCTACCAACCCCTTAGGGCAGGGGTCTCAAACTCATTTTCACTCTGGGCCACATCAGCATCACGGTCGCCCTCAAAGGGCCGGTTGTAAATGTAAGACTGTAAATGTAACTACTCCTAACACATTGGTAAATAACTGTCTCTGCAGTTGATTGTTGTTTATTCAAGTGTAAAAATATTGTACATGCAGTTATATAAATGTAAACATATATTTAAGCACATTTCTGTTACAACTTAAATCCTTTTAATTTAGGGTTAATAAACCCACATTACTCTATCAAAGATCAAACTATTAAAGAAAATATCACAGACAAATATCAAACACAAGTATGATATTTGACATTAACTTTGTTCAATGCTTAAAATCCTTTCAAGGGTGCGTTTGCACAATCCCAAGCATTTCATGTGTTTTAAAGCCACGTTTAAAGTAGTCTTCAATATACTTACAACACATTTCCATTTCAAGTGTACAGTAACCAGCCAAAGAGCTGCTTCTATGTTTAAGTATCTCATCATTATGACTTTCTATCATAGTTATGACTTTCTATCTCATAACTTCGACTTTCTATCTCAGAATTTCGACTATGGGGATATTTTTATTATCAAGTCTAACTTTAAAAAAAAAAAAAAAAAGTTGTTTTTTTGCTGGCGGATTTGCGGGCCACATAAAATGACGTGGTGGGCCAGATTTGGCCCGCGGGCCGGGAGTTTGAGACCCCTGCCTTAGGGAGACCTCCTTAAAAACACCCACAGACCTTAACCCCCTTAAACCCTAAGGGACAGTCTTGCAAACACCCACATACCTTAGCAACTCTTTACGGACACCGTTGCAAACACCTGCATTTTTTAACAACCACCTAGCAATACGATAATGCCGCGAATGATTTGCGCCCCGTATTCGCGCCATTCGCGCCGCCGGTCTCGCCGGGACTATTTGTGATCATTCGCGTGAATTGCGTGAATCTCGCTGGACGCGCCGGAGAGGGGGCGTGGCTTATCACCCTGAAAGCCGTTCAACTGTCCGCCATCAACCATGGAAAAAATAAATAAAAATAAATAAAATAAATAAAAATAAATAAAAATAAATAAAAATAAATAAAAATAAGTAAATATAAATAAATAAGAAATAAACGCCATCATGTCTGGTTCATAACATTGTCCAGAGGAACTCCGTGGATTTTATCGAGCTGTATTCACTGTGTCTAGCAAGCCACATGTCGCTGTTTACTACAGCTGTATGAACAAAATAAACTGATTTGGCTGTGATTTAACGGCAATAAACCGACAAAAAGGGACTCCGAAATAACTACGTAATGATGCCGATTTGTAGGCTACTTGTCTTCTCAATGGAGCTCGGATGGATCGGTGCTAGGCTATGCTAACATTGTAGCAGCTCCACCAACACTCAGAATAACTTCGTAGACGTAAATACGGCAGCGTCTATTCATTGTTTGTACCGTATGGTTTACACACACACATGTATACACATAGTTTGGTCCGGTCTCTGTTGATATGAGGTATTGTAGAGCTCTGGGTGAACACAGACGGCTACAGGATTTATTTCCTGATTCAACAACGCCAGGAAGTCAGTGATGACAGGGGGAGCAACTCAACGCTGATAGGCTATCGCGCCACAGCGTCACGCCATCTTTCCGACGAAGTCGAAAAATTTCAGCTCACGCGTTTGGGGCGATTTGGCGTGCAAATTCGCGTCAATCGCGCCGCGCCATCGCAAATTCGCGTCACTCCAGTCTCATCGCGTCTGTGCACAGACTTTGTATGTAATCTACTCGCGCGAATAATTCGCACCGCGTTTGGTGTGAACGCACCATAATAATCATCTCGCAGCGTCTAAACAATAACTGTGGCAACCCCTCGTTGTTCTACATTGTGAAGGTTTTATGGTCGACAAAATTATCTATGCAGCTGGAACTGAGTGAACCCAGGAAGTCTGTTTATTACAGAAAGGCTCCAAACTGAACTCAGCTGATGGTTCATGACTTCATGCTGCAGCGAGTAACTGAACCCACTGTGTGTAAATACTTTGGCGTGTCATGAACCAGATATCACAGATGATAACAGTGAAAGTTGCAGATCTCGTCTTCTTACCTGGACTTCTCTCTATCCTCAGAAAGGTGTTGGTGATGTATGTCTCCTCAGCGTTACTGAGCTCACAGGTGTACATCCCCTCTTGATCTGAAGATAAGTCCTTTAGCGTGAGGCTGCCTGACTCAGACACACTCTCCACCTGCTGCCTCCACTCCTCTGAGACTGTGGAGTTGGTCCCGGTCTGGTTCAGGATGATGTGACTGTGGTTGAACCTCCAGATGAGGCCTGTTAGAGGAGTGTTTGAGGACCTGCAGGGGATTGTTGTTTCAGTGGCTGAGCCGTTGATGGAAGCTAAAAAGATACAACACACAGATGAACAGAGGTGATCAAATATCTGCTGTTTCTCATCAGGATCGACTTCTTCTGAGAAACACTTACTGGGTTGAGACCACGTGGCTCTCCTCTTGTTTGTTGGAGTGCTGACGGTGCAGCTGTAGTCCAGATCAGTACCTGAGACCATCAGAGAACTACTGATGCTGTAGAGCTGCTGCTCAGTCTGCTGGACTGTGGTTTTGTTCTGGAGGGTCACGCTGGACTGAGAGCTGGTGGACCAGGTGAGCTCAGGTTCAGGGAAGATCCCCTCTGAGCTGCAGGTGATTCCTGTTCTCTACCTGCTGAATGTCGACTTTACGGACCGGAGCTGTGAAGACGAGTAAGAAAAGACTTGAAATCGATTTTAAAGTGGAAATGTGGGAAATAACAGCAGATTGTGTTGAAGTTATCATTTGCTGAGTGTCTCATTCTCATACCGTCCACTTTTAGGTTGATGAATGTCGCCTCGGGGCCAGTCCTGGTGTAGCACTTGTATCTGCCCTG
Organism: Ophthalmolycus amberensis; assembly: GCA_024529925.1. Classification (NCBI taxonomy): domain Eukaryota; kingdom Metazoa; phylum Chordata; class Actinopteri; order Perciformes; family Zoarcidae; genus Ophthalmolycus; species Ophthalmolycus amberensis. The sequence continues at coordinate 148,928 of JAFEUB010001785.1, forward strand.
GTCCTGAACCTTTACCACCGTCAGCCGGAGTGAGGCGTTTCCTCTGGAGATCTGGTCCTTGAACAGAGACGTCCTGCCTCTGAAGCTGTTGCTCTGGTGGGTGAACTGGTCTTTTTCTTTGTAATAAGAGTGAACAGGAGTATCTCCTGGAACCGGATACCAATGGATGACTAAACCTTCACCAGCCTTGAAGCTGCACGGTAAAATGCAGCTCTCCATGAAAACACAGGACACCACAGCATCTGCAACACATCAGGTAAAGAGACATCCATCAACGTTCAGTTCAGGGAGAATAGCAGCCGAATCCAAGTGAGCTCTTTAAAGACCTTCAATTCATTCATCTTGTATCGCCCAAAATCACATATTTGCCTCAGAGGGCTTTACAATCTGTACACATGTGACATCCTCTGTCCCAGGACCCTCACATCAGATGAAGAAACCTCATGATGTCATCATTTAATCATCAGTCCCTCTCATATCACTGTCAAAATAATCACAATTAAATATTTCTTCTAAATCGTTCAGCCCGATTTTTATAATATTTTTCCGGAGCCTGAGAAGGTCAAACGCTCGAGTATTTCACAAGAGAAAAGGGTCCAGATAAAGTCTAGACTCCTTTTAACGCCACTGAGGTAAACCAGACGCAGATCTTTGCAGTTTATTGATCTAAACTATGATGTTTGAGTCAGAGATTCATAAACACAAACCGCATCTAATGAAATACAATGCATTAAAGGGCAAGTCTGTCGGTTTCAGGTTATGGTTCTACTAAAAGTACAGTTTAAAGCAGTGGTCCCCAAACTACGGCCCGCGGGCCGGATACGGCCCGCCTCCACATTTGGCCTGGCCCCCTGAAAAAACTTCATAATTTTTTTTTTTTTTATTTAAAAAATTTAAAAAATTTAAATTTAAAAAATCCTAGACCCGCCCCTGTCAAAGAGAGAACGGAATAATGGCGAAAAGGTTAGGTAAGAGAAAAATTGATTCAGAATGCAGGGTATTTAACCTGCAGTGGACAAACGATTATTTTTTTGTTCAATGCAAAGAAAAGGCTGTTTGTCTCATCTGTCAAGAGGCGGTGGCGGTATTCAAAGAATACAATCTGCGCCGACACTATGAATCCCGTCACAAAGACAAGTATGATAGCTTGCAAGGCCAAATGCGAGCAGACAAACTCTCAAAGCTAAAAAGTGGACTGTTAGCTCAGCAGAATATATTTGTACGCCAAGCTTAGCTGAACCAGTCATCCGTTCGGGCCAGCTTTCGGGTTGCTCAACTGATAGCAAGCAGCGGTAAACCTTTCACTGATGGAGAGTTTGTCAAGAAATGTATGAATGCTGTCGCGGAGGAGGTGTGTCCCGAGAAGAAAGATGTCTTTAATGCCGTGAGTCTGTCGGCGAGTACAATCACCAGACGCATTGAAGAAATCGGGTGTAATGTATATGCCCAGCTGCAGCAGAAGACGAAAGAATTTGACTTTTTTTCATTAGCACTGGATGAGAGCATGGACGTGCAGGACACAGCGCAGCTGCTCATTTTTATTCGTGGAGTTAGCGCAAACTTTGAGATGTGCGAGGAGCTGGCAGCCCTCCAAAGTCTCAAAGGGACAACGACGGGGGAAGATATTTTCGGCAAAGTGTGCCAAACCATGGAAGAGTTGGACCTGGACTGGTCAAAGCTGGCCAGCATCACGACTGACGGGGCTCCTAGTATGGTGGGCGTGTCTCGGGGTCTAATAGGACGCATGAACCGGGAGATGGAAGAACGGGGTCTCACCGCCCCGCTACAAGTCCACTGCCTAATTCACCAGCAAGCACTGTGCTGCAAAGTGTTGACGTGGGATTCTGTCATGAAGGTTGTGGTGTCATGCATCAACTTCATCAGACCAAAGGGACTTAAACACAGGCAGTTCCAAGAATTCCTGTCTGAACTGGAGTCTGCGCACGGAGATGTGCTGTACTACACAGAGGTCCGATGGTTGAGCCGGGGCAGAGTTTTGAGGCGTTTTTATGAGCTGCTACCCGAAATTAACGCATTTCTTCATTCAAAAGACAAAACGGTCCCAGAGCTGATCGACCCAGAATGGAAATGGCACCTCACATTTTTAACAGAGATTCTGCTCTGACAACTAAGCTGAACTTTTACCTGTTAAGATTGTGCACGGCACAACAGAAAGTTAATGTTCCATGGACTTTTTTTCTGTGAAGAACCCAGAGAGGGTTATTTGGTTATTATTTATTTCATAAATAGTGTTATTTATTTCCTGGCTTTTTTTTCTGTGAAGAACCCGGAAAGGGTTATTTGGTTATGTGTGGCTTTCTGGAAAACAATACATTTTTACGTTTAGGCACCCCTGCGATCGTCACACTTTTTCTGTTACAAACTGACCCCGGCCCCCCATCAGAGAAGGGAAAAGTTATGTGGCCCTCACAGGAAAAAGTTTGGGGACCCCTGGTTTAAAGGGTCTGTTGGTCAGTTATGGTTCTACTAAAAGTACAGTTTAAAGGGCATGTTGGTCAGTTATGGTTCTAATAAAAGTACAGTTTAAAGGGCATGTTGGTCAGTTATGGTTCTAATAAAAGTACAGTTTAAAGGGCATGTTGGTCAGTTATGGTTCTAATAAAAGTACAGTTCAAAGGGCATGTTGGTCAGTTATGGTTCTACTAAAAGTACAGTTTAAAGGGCATGTTGGTCAGTTATGGTTCTAATAAAAGTACAGTTTAAAGGGTATGTTGGTCAGTTATGGTTCTAATAAAAGTACAGTTTAAAGGGCATGTTGGTCAGTTATGGTTCTACTAAAAGTACAGTTTAAAGGGTTTGTTGGTCAGTTATGGTTCTACTAAAAGTACAGTTTAAAGGGCATGTTGGTCAGTTATGGTTCTACTAAAAGTACAGTTTAAAGGGTATGTTGGTCAGTTATGGTTCTACTAAAAGTACAGTTTAAAGGGCATGTTGGTCAGTTATGGTTCTAATAAAAGTACAGTTTAAAGGGTATGTTGGTCAGTTATGGTTCTACGAAAAGTACAGTTTAAAGGGCATGTTGGTCAGTTATGGTTCTAATAAAAGTACAGTTTAAAGGGTATGTTGGTCAGTTATGGTTCTACGAAAAGTACAGTTTAAAGGGCATGTTGGTCAGTTATGGTTCTAATAAAAGTACAGTTTAAAGGGTATGTTGGTCAGTTATGGTTCTACTAAAAGTACAGTTTAAAGGGCATGTTGGTCAGTTATGGTTCTAATAAAAGTACAGTTTAAAGGGTATGTTGGTCAGTTATGGTTCTAATAAAAGTACAGTTTAAAGGGTATGTTGGTCAGTTATGGTTCTACTAAAAGTACAGTTTAAAGGGCATGTTGGTCAGTTATGGTTCTAATAAAAGTACAGTTTAAAGGGCATGTTGGTCAGTTATGGTTCTAATAAAAGTACAGTTTAAAGGGTATGTTGGTCAGTTATGGTTCTACTAAAAGTACAGTTTAAAGGGCATGTTGGTCAGTTATGGTTCTAATAAAAGTACAGTTTAAAGGGTATGTTGGTCAGTTATGGTTCTACTAAAAGTACAGTTTAAAGGGCATGTTGGTCAGTTATGGTTCTAATAAAAGTACAGTTTAAAGGGTATGTTGGTCAGTTATGGTTCTACGAAAAGTACAGTTTAAAGGGCATGTTGGTCAGTTATGGTTCTAATAAAAGTACAGTTTAAAGGGTATGTTGGTCAGTTATGGTTCTAATAAAAGTACAGTTTAAAGGGTATGTTGGTCAGTTATGGTTCTAATAAAAGTACAGTTTAAAGGGTATGTTGGTCAGTTATGGTTCTACTAAAAGTACAGTTTAAAGGGCATGTTGGTCAGTTATGGTTCTAATAAAAGTACAGTTTAAAGGGTATGTTGGTCAGTTATGGTTCTACGAAAAGTACAGTTTAAAGGGTATGTTGGTCAGTTATGGTTCTACGAAAAGTACAGTTTAAAGGGCATGTTGGTCAGTTATGGTTCTAATAAAAGTACAGTTTAAAGGGCATGTTGGTCAGTTATGGTTCTAATAAAAGTACAGTTTAAAGGGCATGTTGGTCAGTTATGGTTCTAATAAAAGTACAGTTTAAAAGGTATGTTGGTCAGTTATGGTTCTACTAAAAGTACAGTTTAAAAGGTATGTTGGTCAGTTATGGTTCTAATAAAAGTACAGTTTAAAAGGTATGTTGGTCAGTTATGGTTCTAATAAAAGTACAGTTTAAAAGGTATGTTGGTCAGTTATGGTTCTAATAAAAGTACAGTTTAAAGGGTATGTTGGTCAGTTATGGTTCTAATAAAAGTACAGTTTAAAGGGTCTGTTGGTCAGTTATGGTTCTACTAAAAGTACAGTTTAAAGGGCATGTTGGTCAGTTATGGTTCTAATAAAAGTACAGTTTAAAGGGTCTGTTGGTCAGTTATGGTTCTAATAAAAGTACAGTTTAAAGGGTCTGTTGGTCAGTTATGGTTCTACTAAAAGTACAGTTTAAAGGGTCTGTTGGTCAGTTATGGTTCTACTAAAAGTACAGTTTAAAGGGCATGTTGGTCAGTTATGGTTCTAATAAAAGTACAGTTTAAAAGGTATGTTGGTCAGTTATGGTTCTAATAAAAGTACAGTTTAAAAGGTATGTTGGTCAGTTATGGTTCTACTAAAAGTACAGTTTAAAGGGCATGTTGGTCAGTTATGGTTCTACTAAAAGTACAGTTTAAAGGGTCTGTTGGTCAGTTATGGTTCTACTAAAAGTACAGTTTAAAGGGCATGTTGGTCAGTTATGGTTCTAATAAAAGTACAGTTTAAAAGGTATGTTGGTCAGTTATGGTTCTAATAAAAGTACAGTTTAAAGGGTATGTTGGTCAGTTATGGTTCTAATAAAAGTACAGTTTAAAGGGCATGTTGGTCAGTTATGGTTCTAATAAAAGTACAGTTTAAAGGGCATGTTGGTCAGTTATGGTTCTAATAAAAGTACAGTTTAAAGGGCATGTTGGTCAGTTATGGTTCTAATAAAAGTACAGTTTAAAGGGTATGTTGGTCAGTTATGGTTCTAATAAAAGTACAGTTTAAAGGGTATGTTGGTCAGTTATGGTTCTACTAAAAGTACAGTTTAAAGGGCATGTTGGTCAGTTATGGTTCTACGAAAAGTACAGTTTAAAGGGCATGTTGGTCAGTTATGGTTCTAATAAAAGTACAGTTTAAAGGGCATGTTGGTCAGTTATGGTTCTAATAAAAGTACAGTTTAAAGGGCATGTTGGTCAGTTATGGTTCTAATAAAAGTACAGTTTAAAGGGCATGTTGGTCAGTTATGGTTCTAATAAAAGTACAGTTTAAAGGGTATGTTGGTCAGTTATGGTTCTAATAAAAGTACAGTTTAAAGGGTATGTTGGTCAGTTATTGTTCTACTAAAAGTACAGTTTAAAGGGCATGTTGGTCAGTTATGGTTCTACGAAAAGTACAGTTTAAAGGGCATGTTGGTCAGTTATGGTTCTAATAAAAGTACAGTTTAAAGGGCATGTTGGTCAGTTATGGTTCTAATAAAAGTACAGGTTAAAGGGCATGTTGGTCAGTTATGGTTCTAATAAAAGTACAGTTTAAAAGGTATGTTGGTCAGTTATGGTTCTAATAAAAGTACAGTTTAAAGGGTCTGTTGGTCAGTTATGGTTCTAATAAAAGTACAGTTTAAAGGGTCTGTTGGTCAGTTATGGTTCTAATAAAAGTACAGTTTAAAGGGTATGTTGGTCAGTTATGGTTCTAATAAAAGTACAGTTTAAAGGGCATGTTGGTCAGTTATGGTTCTACTAAAAGTACAGTTTAAAGGGTATGTTGGTCAGTTATGGTTCTAATAAAAGTACAGTTTAAAGGGTATGTTGGTCAGTTATGGTTCTAATAAAAGTACAGTTTAAAGGGTATGTTGGTCAGTTATGGTTCTACGAAAAGTACAGTTTAAAGGGCATGTTGGTCAGTTATGGTTCTACCAGTTATGGTAGGAATGTATGTATGGGTAGGAATGTGTGTGTGTGTGTGTGTGTGTGTGAGAATGTGTGCAGACTGGTTCTGCAGGATTCCGGTTAAAGCTGACAGACAATCCTTGCACTCATGACTTATTTATAGCACATTTATTTTACTGACATCTTGTTACGACAATTACTTCCTCATATCTGATTCTCAATGACGATGATACATAATCCTTCTTCTTTTGTATCTTTGACATTTTACCTCACTTAAAGGTTTTAGTATTCTTTTCTGGATGTTACAGATATATTTTTTTGCCGTGTTGTGTGCGTCTCGTCTCTTTTTGTTTAAGATGTCTTCATGTTGTTTCTGATGCTCTGTGCCAAAGACAAATGTCTCCTTTAGGACAATGAAGTCTCCTTCACTCTGCTCTCTTCCTTCACTTACTGTGTGTCCTCGTCTGCCTCCTTTCTGTGGTGAAAGTTACCACGACAGCACGATGTACCAAGATTAAACATCTGATCTTATTCCAGTCTCAACAGAACCAACAGTGAACGCCTCACTCACCTCCTCTGGTACGACTCTGCAGAAAGGTCAGGACCACCACGAACACGACACACTTCATCATCCTCTTGCTGCATTTACTCCGTCGATGTTGTGATCTCTTCTGCATGTGAGTTTATAACTGATATGAAAACACCCGACTGGTCTGACGAGTTCTCTGGTGAAATCTCAAGACGTCATTGACCTGGTAAACACTTGAAGGTGTGGAAACATTTCATTCAACAATCTTTACATTCCTTCATATCTATTTATATCCATTTAATGATAAGAACCTTTAATTAAAACGTGTATGTCACCTCTCAAAAACAAAGCTACACGTACACAAAACACATCACACTAAATACTTCAAACCATTGTGTCCAATCAGTTAAGAAAAGCCAGATTTAAAAAAAAACGAGTTTAAAGAAGAAGAAACTGAGTTTTCTTAATGATCAGTGAAGGTTTAGGAAGCAGTAGTAGAGTCGAGCAACAGATAATCAACCGTAACACTCACAGGTAACCAGCACCGTCGACAGCTGACATTAAAGAGCTTCAGTCGTGTTCTCTGTAAATTAGACTTTGAACGTTTTATCATCAGCTGGTGAAAGATTAAAGTGTTTATAATAGTGGAGTCAGCAGGTGATAAAAACATATCGAGATCTGAAAATGAAAGCAATGTTTCAGTTGAACCACTTTATACACCTGAGAATCAGAACAGCTCTGATTCAAACAGACAAATCACAGACCTTAAAACTAAACACACTCAGAACTAGGGGGGCAACGGATCACAAACCTCACGGTTTGGTTCGGATCACGGTTTTTGAGTCACGGATCGGATCAGATTTTCGGATCAGCAAAGAAAAGGGGAGGAGACAAATATAACTTTGCTTTCTATTTATTAATTAAAGAACTTCAAGAACACTTAAAGCAAATAACTTTATGATATTGTCTTACACGAAAACCACAATATCACAAAACCACAATATCACAAAACCACAATATCACAAAACCACAATATCACAAAACCACAATATCACAAAACCACAATATCACAAAACCACAATATCACAAAACCACAATATCACAAAACCACAATATCACAAAACCACAATATCACAAAACCACAATATCAATGGTTGATTGTTAAATGTTACGCACCTCCCGTCATGTCAAATTCCTTGTATGTTCAACATACAATGGCAATAAACGGTTCTGATTCTGATATTTAAGATATTTATTTTCAAAAAGATGAGAATATCTACATTGTGTGGGGTAAGATGTCCAAACGGTTCTGATGATTAATCTGAGAACAGACAGACATCGTTCACACATTCAGTCTGTGAGTTCACCAATTACTAATCTGACCAGAAGACTTCCTCTGTGTCCAGCTTTCATCTTTATTTGTCTTTTTGAACTTATTTACTCGTTCAAATGTTGAATCATTCACCTCTTAAATATACCGTCATGATAGTTTGATGTTCATCTTGAGTCATTTGTTCAGAGAAACAGAACGAGAAAGAGAAAACACGTCTTTTAGCTGCAGAAGTGTACAAAAGTATTTCTCCTTTATTTCTGTTTCGCAGCACATTTAACCACTTGATCATTAACCCTTAAGAACCCAAACACATTGTTCATTAAAGGATCATTACAGGAGATATAAACAGACTAAATGGATCACATGGAACACATTCAGAATCAGAACCAGCTTTATTAGACATGTATGCTAACGCATACATAGAATCCGGTTATTATACACAAAGTACAAATAAACAAGAAAAATATAAAAACAAGGAAAACAGATGTAAACATGAACATTTAACGACTATGTACAATATAAATGTGAATCCAAAAGGTATTAGAGCAGAATGTCTGATTCATTGTTCATCAGAGTGACAGCAGAAGAAGCTGGTCCTGTGTCTGGAGGTGTTGGCGTACAGAGCTCTGTAGCTCCTCCAGAGGGGAGCAGATGAACAGCTTGTGTCCAGGGTAGGGTTGGGTATCGTTCGGGTTTTTTCCGATACCGGTGCTAAAACGATACTTTTAAAACGATACCGGTGCCTGAAACGATACTTTTTTCTTCAAATTGAACAATATATTAACTGTTAAAGTATACGATAAATATAAATAAATACAAAACACTTGGCTTCAAACTACAGCTTCAAACTTTTTAACTTCAAACTATGAACAATATATTAACTGTTAACAGTTTACAGTATACTTAAATAAATATAGATAAAATAAATACAAAACACACACACACTCTGTACACACACTACAGCTTCAAACTTCAGCAATTATTTTGCAGAAATATGAGCATATTTGCCTTCTCTTGCAAAATAAGACCTCTCCTGACTTATTTTATTTATTTTATTTAACCAGTTGGTGGCGCTAATGCGCCAATTCGTTGTTTGCCAACCGCCACTACACCTCAAAGAAGAAGAAAGTTTCGCGTGCCTGTGTTGTTGTGCTTATGAGCGGCAGCGCTAAGGACCCGGATGTCGATGGAGGAAGTCAGTAGCCTGCCAGCCGTTTGACAGATCTCGTTCTTCTTTTTTGTTTTTTTTAATAAATCACGGCCGAAGCTTCGTCAGAATGATGGAGGGGTTTGTTTCTAAGCGTGCACGGCTCGTCCGGTTGTAATAATATTGTGAGTGAGGAGCGGAGGACCGATGCTATCGTTAGCATCGGTCCTAGGACGAGCTAACCTAGGTCCGGTAGATACCGGTCGTATAGGAACCGGTACCATACCGGCACCGGTTTTCGGTACCCAACCCTAGTCCAGGGTGTGAAGGTCTGCAGTGATCCTTCAGACCGCTTCCTGACTCTGGAGCTGAACATGTCCAGGATGGAGGGCAGGCTTTCTGAACACACTTTCTAAATACTGCCCCCTCGTGCCAAAGATCTGAAATGTTACATATATGTCACAATATTTACTGATATGAACATTTTTCTTGAATTCATTTGACTAATAATTGAATCAATTTGACATCTTTTTTGTTTAAATATCTTTTGAATTCAACAAAAGAACATCATTTAATTATCAATTATCATCACTATGTTCCTTATTGTGACAAATACGTCACTTTGGTTTTTCTGAGACAATTATGAGTTTAAAATATTGATGTGACACATCTGTAACATCAATACTTTCATAACCTTTTAGACATAAATGAGTTTGATGAACATGGTTAGAAGAGTTTAGATGTAACGTAGGACGTGTCATCAAAGCGTTAGAATTGTTAAATGTGTTGAAAGCTTCAGCAACAAAAACAAGCTTCTTGAAACGAGCTAGTTCTGCTAAATGACCAGCCAGGCAGCCATTCTGGAAGTGATGTCATTGGTGCACAAATGAACTCCCTGTCACATGACCTCACCAGGATGTTCAGTGTGTGTCACTCGAGGGACTTCAAGAGTTAAAGTCTAGGATTGACCTGCATGAGGAACTCTCAGGGTGGTGAAAGTGTCTCCTCATGGGAGGACCTCCAGCTGGAAGCAAAGCTGCACATGTTGAGTTCAGTGTGGAGCACAGTCCTGGTCCAGAGTCTTACCGGACTTATTTGTGGACGTCCATCTTCTGTCCTCATTTCAGGGGAATCATCTCATGTTCTCTGCAGACAACATTAAATGAAGTTCAGTGCTGAAACTCTAAATAATCTCTCATATCATCATCTCAGCTGTGTCGACTTGTTTACGTCATCTTTGTAACAGAGAGAATGTAAAAGGAGATTTTAACTGCTAAATCTAATAATTCAACTTTTATTGTTGCATTAAGTAAATTTGTCTTTGTCTCACCAATTTAATACATTTTAACACAAACAAACATATCAACTCCTGTCACAATACATCATTAATAGCCTTATTGATTAAATAAATGAATTACAGCATGTCATTACCGACAAAATGATTTGGGGAAATGAAACTAGACGTATTCAACACAGAAGACATACTTACTCAGAGGTTTTAGTGCTGGATTGTTAAATGACCGGTTGCCTCTGCATGATGTTATATATGAAGTATGCTGCTGCTGCTGCGATTAAAACCAAAACTGAAATGGCTCCAATCACCCCGCCTGCAATTGCTGTGTCATTATTGTCTGAAACAGAAACAGTTTAATCGTTTATTTAACTTTCTTCAAATCAAACTTACACAAGTGCAATGACAACATCTGAGCATTCAAATGTTTGGTGACAATATAGTTGTTGTTTTTTTACTCCATCTCTCTTTAATGAAAAGGTAAAGAGGATGAAATCCTCTCACAGAAGAAGCCTCCATAAACATGCTTGCTTGATATTTTAATGATGATGAACAGATTGGTCAGTGTTCTACTCATTGATCAGTCAAATAATCATTTCTCTGTATTTTGTTACACAAGTTTTTTATACTGAAAGATTTGATAATGCATCCCATCAGCCAACCTTGTTTGGGGGTTCTCAGGGGGTCTGATTGACACCTCAGACCCCCAGAAAGACTCAATAGCTCATTTTTTGTCACCGCTTAGGGACAGTCTTGCAAACACCATCATACATTAGCAACCACCTACCAACCCCTTAGAGCAGGGGTCTCAAACTCATTTTCACTCTGGGCCACATCAGCATCACGGTCGCCCTCAAAGGGCCGGTTGTAAATGTAAGACTGTAAATGTAACTACTCCTAACACATTGGTAAATAACTGTCTCTGCAGTTGATTGTTGTTTATTCAAGTGTAAAAATATTGTACATGCAGTTATATAAATGTAAACATATATTTAAGCACATTTCTGTTACAACTTAAATCCTTTTAATTTAGGGTTAATAAACCCACATTACTCTATCAAAGATCAAACTATTAAAGAAAATATCACAGACAAATATCAAACACAAGTATGATATTTGACATTAACTTTGTTCAATGCTTAAAATCCTTTCAAGGGTGCGTTTGCACAATCCCAAGTATTTCATGTGTTTTAAAGCCACGTTTAAAGTAGTCTTCAATATACTTACAACACATTTCCATTTCAAGTGTACAGTAACCAGCCAAAGAGCTGCTTCTATGACTGTTTGTTTAAGTATCTCATCATTTTGACTTTCTATCTCAGAATTAAGACTTTCTATCATAGTTATGACTTTCTATCATAGTTATGACTTTCTATCTCATAACTTCGACTTTCTATCTCATAATTTCGACTATGGGGATATTTTTATTATCAAGTCTAACTTTAAAAAAAAAAAAAAAAGTTTTTTTTTTTGCTGGCGGATTTGCGGGCCACATAAAATGACGTGGTGGGCCGGATTTGGCCCGCGGGCCGGGAGTTTGAGACCCCTGCCTTAGGGAGACCTCCTTAAAAACACCCACAGACCTTAACCCCCTTAAACCCTAAGGGACAGTCTTGCAAACACCCACATACCTTAGCAACTCTTTACGGACACCGTTGCAAACACCTGCGTTTTTTAACAACCACCTAGCAATACGATAATGCCGCGAATGATTTGCGCCCCGTATTCGCGCCATTCGCGCCGCCGGTCTCGCCGGGACTATTTGTGATCATTCGCGTGAATTGCGTGAATCTCGCTGGACGTGCCGGAGAGGGGGCGTGGCTTATCACCCTGAAAGCCGTTCAACTGTCCGCCATCAACCATGGAAAAAATAAATAAAAATAAATAAAAATAAGTAAATATAAATAAATAAGAAATAAACGCCATCATGTCTGGTTCATAACATTGTCCAGAGGAACTCCGTGGATTTTATCGAGCTGTATTCACTGTGTCTAGCAAGCCACATGTCGCTGTTAACTACAGCTGTATGAACAAAATAAACTGATTTGGCTGTGATTTAACGGCAATAAACCGACAAAAAGGGACTCCGAAATAACTACGTAATGATGCCGATTTGTAGGCTACTTGTCTTCTCAATGGAGCTCGGATGGATCGGTGCTAGGCTATGCTAACATTGTAGCAGCTCCACCAACACTCAGAATAACTTCGTAGACGTAAATACGGCAGCGTCTATTCATTGTTTGTACCGTATGGTTTACACACACATGTATACACATAGTTTGGTCCGGTCTCTGTTGATATGAGGTATCGTAGAGCTCTGGGTGAACACAGACGGCTACAGGATTTATTTCCTGATTCAACAACGGCAGGAAGTCAGTGATGACAGGGGGAGCAACTCAACGCTGATAGGCTATCGCGCCACAGCGTCACGGCATTTTTCCGACGAAGTCGAAAAATTTCAGCTCACGCGTTTGGGGCGATTTGGCGTGCAAATTCGCGTCAATCGCGCCGCGCCATCCCAAATTCGCGTCACTCCAGTCTCATCGCGTCTGTGCACAGACTTTGTATGTAATCTACTCGCGCGAATAATTCGCACCGCGTTTGGTGTGAACGCACCATAATAATCATCTCGCAGCGTCTAAACAATAACTGTGGCAACCCCTCGTTGTTCTACATTGTGAAGGTTTTATGGTCGACAAAAGTAATCTATGCAGCTGGAACTGAGTGAACCCAGGAAGTCTGTTTATTACAGAAAGGCTCCAAACTGAACTCAGCTGATGGTTCATGACTTCATGCTGCAGCGAGTAACTGAACCCACTGTGTGTAAATACTTTGGCGTGTCATGAACCAGATATCACAGATGATAACAGTGACAGTTGCAGCTCTCGTCTTCTTACCTGGACTTCTCTCTATCCTCAGAAAGGTGTTGGTGATGTTTGTCTCCTCAGCGTTACTGAGCTCACAGGTGTACATCCCCTCTTGATCTGAAGATAAGTCCTTTAGCGTGAGGCTGCCTGACTCAGACACACTCTTCACCTGCTGCCTCCACTCCTCTGAGACTGTGGAGTCGGTCCCGGTCTGGTTCAGGATGATGTGACTGTGGTTGAACCTCCAGATGAGGCCTGTTAGAGGAGTGTTTGAGGACCTGCAGGGGATTGTTGTTTCAGTGGCTGAGCCGTTGATGGAAGCTAAAAAGATACAACACACAGATGAACAGAGGTGATCAAATATCTGCTGTTTCTCATCAGGATCGACTTCTTCTGAGAAACACTTACTGGGTTGAGACCACGTGGCTCTCCTCTTGTTTGTTGGAGTGCTGACGGTGCAGCTGTAGTCCAGATCAGTACCTGAGACCATCAGAGAACTACTGATGCTGTAGAGCTGCTGCTCAGTCTGCTGGACTGTGGTTTTGTTCTGGAGGGTCACTCTGGACTGAGAGCTGGTGGACCAGGTGAGCTCAGGTTCAGGGAAGATCCCCTCTGAGCTGCAGGTGATCCTGTTCTCTACCTGCTGAATGTCGACTTTACGGACCGGAGCTGTGAAGACGAGTAAGAAAAGACTTGAAATAGATTTTAAAGTGGAAATGTGGGAAATAACAGCAGATTGTGTTGAAGTTATCATTTGCTGAGTGTCTCATTCTCATACCGTCCACTTTTAGGTGGATGAACTGTACTCCTCGGCGCCAGTCCTGGTGCCGGTGTAGCACTTGTATCTGCCCTGGTCCTGAACCTTTACCACCGTCAGCCGGAGTGAGGCGTTTCCTCTGGAGATCTGGTCCTTGAACAGAGACGTCCTGCCTCTGAAGCTGTTGCTCTGGTGGGTGAACTGGTCTTTTTCTTTGTAATAAGAGTGAACAGGAGTATCTCCTGGAACCGGATACCATTGGATGACTAAACCTTCACCAGCCTTGAAGCTGCACGGTAAAATGCAGCTCTCCATGAAAACACAGGACACCACAGCATCTGCAACACATCAGGTAAAGAGACATCCATCAACGTTCAGTTCAGGGAGAATAGCAGCCGAATCCAAGTGAGCTCTTTAAAGACCTTCAATTCAATTCATCTTGTATCGCCCAAAATCACATATTTGCCTCAGAGGGCTTTACAATCTGTACACATGTGACATCCGCTGTACCAGGACCCTCACATCAGATGAAGAAACCTCATGATGTCATCATTTAATCATCAGTCCCTCTCATATCACTGTCAAAATAATCACAATTAAATATTTCTTCTAAATCGTTCAGCCCGATTTTTATAATATTTTTCCGGAGCCTGAGAAGGTCAAACGCTCGAGTATTTCACAAGAGAAAAGGGTCCAGATAAAGTCTAGACTCCTTTTAACGCCACTGAGGTAAACCAGACGCAGATCTTTGCAGTTTATTGATCTAAACTATGATGTTTGAGTCAGAGATTCATCAACACAAACAGCATCTAATGAAATAGAATGCATTAAAGGGCAAGTCTGTCGGTTTCAGGTTATGGTTCTACTAAAAGTACAGTTTAAAGGGTATGTTGGTCAGTTATGGTTCTACTAAAAGTACAGTTTAAAGGGCATGTTGGTCAGTTATGGTTCTAATAAAAGTACAGTTTAAAGGGCATGTTGGTCAGTTATGGTTCTAATAAAAGTACAGTTTAAAGGGCATGTTGGTCAGTTATGGTTCTAATAAAAGTACAGTTTAAAGGGTATGTTGGTCAGTTATGGTTCTACTAAAAGTACAGTTTAAAGGGTATGTTGGTCAGTTATGGTTCTACTAAAAGTACAGTTTAAAGGGCATGTTGGTCAGTTATGGTTCTACTAAAAGTACAGTTTAAAGGTTTCTGTCAGCAGCGTTTTTCAGTAACCAGGAAATGATGTCAGCAGTAATCTAAAAACACAAACCAGTAGACAGCAGCAGGGTGTAATACAGACTTTGATTCACGCTGATGGAAAAACAAAAGTGTGACTCAGGTGTACTGTGTGTGTGTGTGTGTCTCTGTGTGTGTGTAGGAATGTATGTATGGGTAGGAATGTGTGTGTGTGTGTGTGTGTGTGTGAGAATGTGTGCAGACTGGTTCTGCAGGATTCCAGTTAAAGCTGACAGACAATCCTTGCACTCATGACTTATTTATAGCACATTTATTTTACTGACATCTTGTTACGACAATTACTTCCTCATATCTGATTCTCAATGACGATGATACATAATCCTTCTTCTTTTGTATCTTTGACATTGTACCTCACTTAAAGGTTTTAGTATTCTTTTCTGGATGTTACAGATATATTTTTTTGCCGTGTTGTGTGCGTCTCGTCTCTTTTTGTTTAAGATGTCTTCATGTTGTTTCTGATGCTCTGTGCCAAAGACAAATGTCTCCTTTAGGACAATGAAGTCTCCTTCACTCTGCTCTCTTCCTTCACTTACTGTGTGTCCTCGTCTGCCTCCTTTCTGTGGTGAAAGTTACCACGACAGCACGATGTACCAAGATTAAACATCTGATCTTATTCCAGTCTCAACAGAACCAACAGTGAACGCCTCACTCACCTCCTCTGGTACGACTCTGCAGAAAGGTCAGGACCACCACGAACACGACACACTTCATCATCCTCTTGCTGCATTTACTCCGTCGATGTTGTGATCTGTTCTGCATGTGAGTTCATAACTGATATGAAAACACCCGACTGGTCTGACGAGTTCTCTGGTGAAATCTCAAGACGTCATTGACCTGGTAAACACTTGAAGGTGTGGAAACATTTCATTCAACAATCTTTACATTCCTTCATATCTATTTATATCCATTTAATGATAATAACCTTTAATTAAAACGTGTATGTCACCTCTCAAAAACAAAGCTACACGTACACAAAACACATCACACTAAATACTTCAAACCATTGTGTCCAATCAGTTAAGAAAAGCCAGATTTAAAAAAAAACGAGTTTAAAGAAGAAGAAACTGAGTTTTCTTAATGATCAGTGAAGGTTTAGGAAGCAGTAGTAGAGTCGAGCAACAGATAATCAACCGTAACACTCACAGGTAACCAGCACCGTCGACAGCTGACATTAAAGAGCTTCAGTCGTGTTTTCTGTAAATTAGACTTCGAACGTTTTATCATCATCTGGTGAAAGATTAAAGTGTTTATAATAGTGGAGTCAGCAGGTGATAAAAACATATCGAGATCTGAAAATGAAAGCAATGTTTCTGTTGAACCACTTTATACACCTGAGAATCAGAACAGCTCTGATTCAAACAGACAAATCACAGACCTGAAAACTAAATACACTCAGAACTAGGGGGGCAACGGATCACAAACCTCACGGTTTGGTTCGGATCACGGTTTTTGAGTCACGGATCGGATCAGATTTTCGGATCAGCAAAGAAAAGGGGAGGAGACAAATATAACTTTGCTTTCTATTTGTTAATTAAAGAACTTCAAGAACACTTAAAGCAAATAACTTTATGATATAGTCTTACACGAAAACCACAATATCACAAAACCACAATATCAATGGTTGATTGTTAAATGTTACGGACCTCCCGTCATGTCAAATTCCTTGTATGTTCAACATACAATGGCAATAAACGGTTCTGATTCTGATTCTGATATTTAAGATATTTATTTTCAAAAAGATGAGAATATCTACATTGTGTGGGGTAAGATGTCCAAACGGTTCTGATGATTAATCTGAGAACAGACAGACATCGTTCACACATTCAGTCTGTGAGTTCACCAATTACTAATCTGACCAGAAGACTTCCTCTATGTGTCCAGCTTTCATCTTTATTTGTCTTTTTGTTCTTATTTATGAGTTCAAATGTTGAATCATTCACCTCTTAAATATACCGTCATGATAGTTTGATGTTCATCTTGAGTCATTTGTTCAGAGAAACAGAACGAGAAAGAGAAAACACGTCTTTTAGCTGCAGAACTGTACAAAAGTATTTCTCCTTTATTTCTGTTTAGCAGCACATTTAACCACTTTATCATTAACCCTTAAGAACCCAAACACATTGTTCATTAAAGGATCATTACAGGAGATATAAACAGACTAAATGGATCACATGGAACACATTCAGAATCAGAATCAGCTTTATTAGACATGTATGCTAACGCATACACAGAATATGACTCCGTTATTATACACAAAGTACAAATATACAAGAGAAATAAAGAACAAAGTAGAACATACATTTAACGACTATGTACAATATATACATATCTATATCAAAGGTATTAGAGCAGAATGTCTGATTCATTGTTCATCAGAGTGACAGCAGAAGAAGCTGGTCCTGTGTCTGGAGGTGTTGGCGTACAGAGCTCTGTAGCTCCTCCAGAGGGGAGCAGATGAACAGCTTGTGTGCAGGTGTGAAGGTCTGCAGTGATCCTTCAGACCGCTTCCTGACTCTGGAGCTGAACAAGTCCAGGATGGAGGGCAGGCTTTCTGAACACACTTTCTAAATACTGCCCCCTCGTGCCAAAGATCTGAAATGTTACATATATGTCACAATATTTACTGATATGAACATTTTTCTTGAATTCATTTGACTAATAATTGAATCAATTTGACATCTTTTTTGTTTAAATATCTTTTGAATTCAACAAAAGAACATCATTTAATTATCAATTATCATCACTATGTTCCTTATTGTGACAAATACGTCACTTTGGTTTTTCTGAGACAATTATGAGTTTAAAATATTGATGTGACACATCTGGAACATCAATACTTTCATAACCTTTTAGACATAAATGAGTTTGATGAACATGGTTAGAAGAGTTTAGATGTAACGTAGGACTTGTCATCAAAGCGTTAGAATTGTTAAATGTGTTGAAAGCTTCAGCAACAAAAACAAGCTTCTTGAAACGAGCTAGTTCTGCTAAATGACCAGCCAGGCAGCCATTCTGGAAGTGATGTCATTGGTGCACAAATGAACTCCCTGTCACATGACCTCACCAGGATGTTCAGTGTGTGTCACTCGAGGGACTTCAAGAGTTAAAGTCTAGGATTGACCTGCATGAGGAACTCTCAGGGTGTTTAAAGTGTCTCCTCATGGGAGGACCTCCAGCTGGAAGCAAAGCTGCACATTGAGTTCAGTGTGGAGCACAGTCCTGGTCCAGAGTCTTACCGGACTTATTTGTGGACGTCCATCTTCTGTCCTCATTTCAGGGGAATCTTCTCTTTTTGTCTGCAGACAACATTAAATGAAGTTCAGTGCTGAAACTCTAAATAATCTCTCATGTCATCATCTCAGCTGTGTCGACTTGTTTACGTCATCTTTGTAACAGAGAGAATGTAAAAGTAGATTTTAACTGCTTAATCTAATAATTAACAAAAATTTTTTGTTGCATTCAGTAAATTTGTCTTTGTCTCACTAATTCAATACATTAACATATCAACTCCTGTCACAATACATCATTAATAGCCTTATTGATGAAATAAATGAATTACAGCATGTCATTACCTACAAAATGATTTGGGGAAATGAAACTAGACGTATTAATTAACAGAGTCATAACTCATGAAGCATTCACCAGAGTGCTGCTGCTGTTGTGTTCAACACAGAAGACATACTTACTCAGAGGTTTGACCGTTGGATATCTTCGCGGCTTGTGGTTTCTTGTTTTTTCCCTTCTCTATCATTTTATATATAAAGTATGCTGCTGCTGCGATTATTCCCAAAACTAAAATGGCTCCAATCACCCCGCCTGCAATTGCTGCGATGTTATTGTCTGAAACGGAAACAGTTTAATTAGTTAATTTAACTTTCTTGAAATCAAACTTACACGAGTGCAATGACAACATCTGAGCATCAAAATGTTTGGTGACAATTTAGGATTTTTTTTTCTCTCTCTTTCATGAAAAGGTAAAAAGGATGAAATCACAGAAGAAGCCTCCATAAACATGTTTGCTTGATATATTATTGATGATGAACAGGTTGGTAGAATTATTGATGGTCAAATAATCATTTCTCTGTATTTCATGTTACACAATACTCAAAGATGTGATCATGCATCCCATCAGCCAACCTTGTTTGTAATGACACTCCAGCAGTGTGCATACACCGGGGGCTCTCTGGGGGTCTGACTGATGCTGAGTTCACACCGGTCGCGTTGATTTTTTGACGCACCGCAAAAACGCGTCCAAAGCACCGCCGGTCGTGTTCACACCAAACGCCGCAAAATCGCTCCGTGCCGGAGAGGGGGCGTGGTTTATCGTCCTGGAAGCCGTTCACCTGGCCGTCATTTCTTTCCGCTTTCAACCGTGAAAGGAATCAGGACAATTGCTGCTTTGTACGTGTTGTGGAAGTCCCTCAAACGTCGGAATGCCAAACGCCGTCATGTCTGGTTCATAATATTGTTCAGAGGAGCTCCGTGGATTTTATCGAGCTGTATTCACTGTCTAGCAAGCCACCGGTCGCTGTTTACTACAGCTGTAGGAACACAACATAAAGTGATCTGGCTGTGATTCAACGGCAATAAACCGACAAAAAGGGACTCCGAAATAACTACGTAATGATGCCGATTTGTAGGCTACTTGTCTTCTCAATGGAGCTCTGATGGATCGGTGCTATGCTAACATCGTAGCAGCTCCACCAGCACTCAACGTCATGTAGACGTAAATACGGCAGCGTCTATTCATTGTTTGTACCGTATGGTTTACACACACACACATGTATACACATAGTTTGGTCCGGTCTCTGTTGATATGAGGTATCGTAGAGCTCTGGGTGAACACAGACGGCTACAGGATTTATTTCCTGATTCAACAACGGCAGGAAGTCAGTGATGACAGGGGGAGCAACTCAACGCTGATAGGCTATCGCGCCACAGCGTCACGCGATTATTTCGCAGAAGTTGAAAAATTTCAACTCGCGCGTTGGCGATTTTGCGGCGTCCAACGCGTCCACCGCACCGCAAGAACGCGTCCAACGCGCCGCGCCATCGCAAAATCGCGGCGCGCCAGTCTCATCGCGTCTGTGCATAGACTTTGTATGTAATCTCGACGCGCGTCAAAAAATAAACGCTACCGGTGTGAACGCAGCATGACACCTCAGACCCCTTTAGGGAGACCTCCTTAAAAACACCCACAGACCTTAACCCCCTTAAACCCTAATAAAACCATAATGCTGTGAACGCAGCATTATGCTGCGTTCACACCGGTCGCGTTTATTTTTTGACGCGCGTCGAGATTACATACAAAGTCTATGCACAGACGCGATGAGACTGGCGCGCCGCGATTTTGCGATGGCGCGTTGGACGCGTTATTGCGGTGCGGTGGACGCGGTGGACGCCGCAAAATCGCCAACGCGCGAGTTGAAATTTTTCAACTTCTGCGAAATAATCGCGTGACGCTGTGGCGCGATAGCCTATCAGCGTTGAGTTGCTCCCCCTGTCATCACTGACTTCCTGCCGTTGTTGAATCAGGAAATAAATACTGTAGCCGTCTGTGTTCACCCAGAGCTCTACGATACCTCATATCAACAGAGACCGGACCAAACTATGTGTATACATGTGTGTGTGTGTGCGTGTGTGTGTGTGTAAACCATACGGTACAAACAATGAATAGACGCTGCCGTATTTACGTCTACATGACGTTGAGTGCTGGTGGAGCTGCTACGATGTTAGCATAGCCTAGCACCGATCCATCAGAGCTCCATTGAGAAGACAAGTAGCCTACAAATCGGCATCATTACGTAGTTATTTCGGAGTCCCTTTTTGTCGGTTTATTGCCGTTGAATCACAGCCAGATCAGTTTATTTTGTGTTCCTACAGCTGTAGTAAACAGCGACCGGTGGCTTGCTAGACAGTGAATACAGCTCGATAAAATCGACGGAGCTCCTCTGAACAATATTATGAACCAGACATGACGGCGTTTGGCATTCCGACGTTTGAGGGACTTCCACAACACGTACAAAGCAGCAATTGTCCTGATTCCTTTCACGGTTGAAAGCGGAAAGAAATGACGGCCAGGTGAACGGCTTCCAGGACGATAAACCACGCCCCCTCTCCGGCACGGAGCGATTTTGCGGCGTTTGGTGTGAACACGACCAGCGGTGCGTTGGACGCGATTTTGCAGTGCGTCAAAAAATCAACGCGACCGGTGTGAACGTAGCATAAGGGACAGTCTTGCAAACACCTGCGTTTTTTATCAACCACCGAGCAATACCATAACAATCACCTCGCAGTGCAACAATAACTGTGGCAACCCCTCGTTGTTCTACATTGTGAAGGTTTTATGGTCGACAAAAGTAATCTATGCAGCTGGAACTGAGTGAACCCAGGAAGTCTGTTTATTACAGAAAGGCTCCAAACTGAACTCAGCTGATGGTTCATGACTTCATGCTGCAGCGAGTAACTGAACCCACTGTGTGTAAATACTTTGGCGTGTCATGAACCAGATATCACAGATGATAACAGTGACAGTTGCAGCTCTCGTCTTCTTACCTGGACTTCTCTCTATCCTCAGAAAGGTGTTGGTGATGTTTGTCTCCTCAGCGTTACTGAGCTCACAGGTGTACATCCCCTCTTGATCTGAAGATAAGTCCTTTAGCGTGAGGCTGCCTGACTCAGACACACTCTCCACCTGCTGCCTCCACTCCTCTGAGACTGTGGAGTTGGTCCCGGTCTGGTTCAGGATGATGTGACTGTGGTTGAACCTCCAGATGAGGCCTGTTAGAGGAGTGTTTGAGGACCTGCAGGGGATTGTTGTTTCAGTGGCTGAGCCGTTGATGGAAGCTAAAAAGATACAACACACAGATGAACAGAGGTGATCAAATATCTGCTGTTTCTCATCAGGATCGACTTCTTCTGAGAAACACTTACTGGGTTGAGACCACGTGGCTCTCCTCTTGTTTGTTGGAGTGCTGACGGTGCAGCTGTAGTCCAGATCAGTACCTGAGACCATCAGAGAACTACTGATGCTGTAGAGCTGCTGCTCAGTCTGCTGGACTGTGGTTTTGTTCTGGAGGGTCACGCTGGACTGAGAGCTGGTGGACCAGGTGAGCTCAGGTTCAGGGAAGATCCCCTCTGAGCTGCAGGTGATCCTGTTCTCTACCTGCTGAATGTCGACTTTACGGACCGGAGCTGTGAAGAAAAGTTACAAAATAAAGCTTTGAAGTGTTCATGGATTCATAGTTTCTGTTTAGATTTACCTGCGAATAAAACGGCACTAATTATGAATCAAAAAGCTTTTACAGCAAAATCTTCTATCGTTTCTGAAAGTAAGTGAATGACTTCATAACAGACGGCTTCTGTTCTTCACTGAATGAGTGCACGAACTTTACAGCATTTGCACTTCAGCCTCCTTTAACAGCTGATCAATGAATTCCGATCACAGATGTTTTTATCGCTTTATTTCGGGTACAAAGATTAGTTTTGTTTGTTTCCATCACTGCTCATTGCAGTTCAGAAAGGGCTGATCTGTTTTACAAAATCCAGATCTGATTAGTTTCGTTATTTGCAGATATATGAATTTAGAAAACGTGTGGTGGACAGATGGGAGGAAGCTTACAGAGAATTTTTCTTTTCAGACGTGACTTCCTCCGCACAGACGTTCTCTTTCTGTTGTTTTATTTGCTATCGGCACAGTAGGTCGTAGGCTTCTCCCAGAACTGTGGAGATTGTGTTGAGTGAGGTGTCCCGATCTACTGGATGACCTTATTCCCACAGCCTTGAATAGATATCAGGCTTCTCCCCCCGAGAGTGAAACGTTATCAGCCGGAGGTTGTAGAGCCGTCGCTGAGCGAGAGCTCGGCAGCAGACAACACGAAGCCTCCTCTGCTCAGTGAGGCTGAATCGAAGAGACGTTACGCTTCAGTGTGCGTTCACACGTCACTGAGCACGATGAAGGAAGCAACACTTAAAGCACACTTATCTAAAAATCACTTTGGAACTGTTATATATTCACAGTAGTCATAGAGTCTGTTTTATATGTTATAATGCTGTTTCTCTGGTTCAGTTTAGCTGCTTTCATCTTTAATCGAGCCACGAGCGCACTGAAGCTTCACACCAGCTGAGAACCGCATCGAGACAAGCAGCAAACCATGTTTGTGCCAAACTGAACTGAGATACCGTGCGGCTGAAACGAGCTCATGTATAAATAGCTCGTGACTTTATATCCGGCCTGGGTCTCCAGCAGCGTGGTGCCAGTCGTGGTTCTGTTGCCTAAACAATGGAGGATATTGCACAGGCGCACTGAATGCTCTCATAGGAACATGTTGTAGGAGGATAAGTAGAAACATTGAAGTTCAAACATTGTAACATAATAATGTTTGTGTGTGTTTTCTGTCATTAATGTGTGTTTCTCATACCGTGCATGTTTAACTTGATGATTGGCTCCTTGGTGCCGGTCTTGGTGCCGGTGTAGCACTTGTACGGGCCTTGGTCCTGGACCTTCACGCCTGTGAGCCGGAGCGAGGCGTTTCCTCTGGAGATCTGGTCCTTAAACAGCGACGTCCGGTCCCTGAAGCGTGGGTCCTGGCGCCCAAACTGGTCTTGGTTGTGGTAGTAGGAGTGGACAGTGTATCCTGTTGTCACCTGAATCCAGTGGATGACCAGTTCCTCTCCGGGCTGGAAAGTGCAAGGTAAGATGCAGCTCCTCATGAAAACACAGTCCGCAGCATCTGAAACAACATCAGGCGAAGAGACGTCCATCAAGCTTCAGCTCAGGGGGAACAGCCTGACTATTCACTGTGTTGAGAACATGAGACATGATGGGACAAGACGAGGACAGAGACATGATGGGACAAGACGAGGACAGAGACATGATGGGACAAGACGAGGACAGAGACATGATGGGACAAGACGAGGACAGAGACATGATGGGACAAGACGAGGACAGAGACATGATGGGACAAGACGAGGACAGAGACATGATGGGACAAGACGAGGACAGAGACATGATGGGACAAGACGAGGACAGAGAGATGATTGGACAAGACGAGGACAGAGAGATGATTGGACAAGACGAGGACAGAGAGATGATGGGACAAGACGAGG
The DNA here is from genome assembly GCA_024529925.1 of Ophthalmolycus amberensis. Lineage (NCBI taxonomy): Eukaryota > Metazoa > Chordata > Actinopteri > Perciformes > Zoarcidae > Ophthalmolycus > Ophthalmolycus amberensis. The sequence goes on from JAFEUB010001785.1 coordinate 173,141, forward strand.
ACAGAGACATGATGGGACAAGACGAGGACAGAGACATGATGGGACAAGACGAGGACAGAGACATGATGGGACAAGACGAGGACAGAGACATGATGGGACAAGACGAGGACAGAGAGATGATGGGACAAGACGAGGACAGAGACATGATGGGACAAGACGAGGACAGAGACATGATGGGACAAGACGAGGACAGAGACATGATGGGACAAGACGAGGACAGAGACATGATGGGACAAGACGAGGACAGAGAGATGATTGGACAAGACGAGGACAGAGAGATGATTGGACAAGACGAGGACAGAGACATGATGGGACAAGACGAGGACAGAGACATGATGGGACAAGACGAGGACAGACATGATGGGACAAGACGAGGACAGAGACATGATGGGACAAGACGAGGACAGAGAGATGATTGGACAAGACGAGGACAGAGAGATGATTGGGCAAGACGAGGACAGAGACATGATGGGACAAGACGAGGACAGAGACATGATGGGACAAGACGAGGACAGAGAGATGATGGGACAAGACGAGGACAGAGAGATGATGGGACAAGACGAGGACAGAGACATGATGGGACAAGACGAGGACAGAGAGATGATGGGACAAGACGAGGACAGAGACATGATGGGACAAGACGAGGACAGAGACATGATGGGACAAGACGAGGACAGAGAGATGATGGGACAAGACGAGGACAGAGACATGATGGGACAAGACGAGGACAGAGACATGATGGGACAAGACGAGGACAGAGAGATGATGGGACAAGACGAGGACAGAGAGATGATGGGACAAGACGAGGACAGAGAGATGATGGGACAAGACGAGGACAGAGAGATGATTGGACAAGACGAGGACAGAGACATGATGGGACAAGACGAGGACAGAGACATGATGGGACAAGACGAGGACAGAGACATGATGGGACAAGACGAGGACAGAGACATGATGGGACAAGACGAGGACAGAGACATGATGGGACAAGACGAGGACAGAGAGATGATGGGACAAGACGAGGACAGAGAGATGATTGGACAAGACGAGGACAGAGACATGATGGGACAAGACGAGGACAGAGACATGATGGGACAAGACGAGGACAGAGACATGATGGGACAAGACGAGGACAGAGACATGATGGGACAAGACGAGGACAGAGACATGATGGGACAAGACGAGGACAGAGACATGATGGGACAAGACGAGGACAGAGACATGATGGGACAAGACGAGGACAGAGACATGATGGGACAAGACGAGGACAGAGACATGATGGGACAAGACGAGGACAGAGACATGATGGGACAAGACGAGGACAGAGACATGATGGGACAAGACGAGGACAGAGACATGATGGGACAAGACGAGGACAGAGACATGATGGGACAAGACGAGGACAGAGACATGATTGGACAAGACGAGGACAGAGAGATGATTGGACAAGACGAGGACAGAGAGATGATTGGACAAGACGAGGACAGAGACATGATGGGACAAGACGAGGACAGAGACATGATGGGACAAGACGAGGACAGACATGATGGGACAAGACGAGGACAGAGACATGATGGGACAAGACGAGGACAGAGAGATGATTGGACAAGACGAGGACAGAGACATGATGGGACAAGACGAGGACAGAGACATGATGGGACAAGACGAGGACAGAGAGATGATGGGACAAGACGAGGACAGAGAGATGATTGGACAAGACGAGGACAGAGACATGATGGGACAAGACGAGGACAGAGACATGATGGGACAAGACGAGGACAGAGACATGATGGGACAAGACGAGGACAGAGACATGATGGGACAAGACTAGGACAGAGACATGATGGGACAAGACGAGGACAGAGACATGATGGGACAAGACGAGGACAGAGACATGATGGGACAAGACGAGGACAGAGGGATGAGGAGTCGTTGGTTTGACTGATATGTAAAGCTGTGTGTCGTCTGCATGAAGACAGAGAGCAACACATGATAATAACAATGATAATAGTGATAATAATCACTATTATCAAATCAACAAAAACATATTTCTTTAGTTTTTTTTAAGACGTTGAATGTTATAACAATAACACGGAAACAAAAAATGAAAGCATCCATCAGGTGTGTGTAGGAATGTGTTCTGTGTGTGTGTGTGTGGAGGAATGTGTTCTGTGTGTGTGTGTGTGGAGGAATGTGTTGTGGTTATGCAACATTCCATTAAAGACGTCGACTTGTCTTTCTGCTTCACAATGGAAATATTTTATATATTTCTTCTCGACATTGTCAAAAATAAATATCTAAATCAATAAAAGGGTCAAACATGGCCACTCTGGATTTGGCCATTAAAGTTCATGTCTCTGATCACACTCTTTATACTAGATGTTGAGTAAAGGATTTGCTTGTTAACCTTTTTCAGTTAAAGTGTTAATTCAGCCATGTGAGACATATTGTCTCACTCCTGTCTCGTGGTGTATCGCGATGTACATACTTCAGTTATGTGCTGAGATTTCCTCCACACGGTTCAGCTGAATGACATTTTGTTTCAAACAAGTGAAGCTCAACAGCACTGTGTTTGTTTAAAGTTTAAAGTACGAGTGAAACTGAAGCCTCCATTGTTCTGAGGGAGGCAGCTAAAGTTTCACAAGATAATATCTGAAAACTTTGGCAAAAACAAGCAGATGTATAAAAAGTACCAAGTTTAAAACGTTTTATTTAAAGTTTAGACTAAGATCAGACGGCTGTGAAAGCGTCACTCACCTGCTCCGTTTAAAGTCCTCAGAAAGGTCAAGACCACACAAACCACGACATGCTTATGAATATCCATCCCGCTAAATTCACTCCGTCTCGCACGGGAAAGACAATAATGTGACACAGAATAAATAGGACAGTCACAGCAATGACACGAAACCTGTCGGGCTACTTGTGAAACGTATGAAACTTCTCCGCTAACTTTAGACTGTGACTCTCATGGTGTGTGTGTGTGTGTGTGTGTGTGCGCGTGCGTGTGTGTGTGTGTGTGTGTGTGTGTGTGTGCGCGCCTGCGCGTGCGTGTGTGCGTGGGTCAGTAGGATAAGGATTAGAATGTGTTAACGATTACAGTGTTGCGAAAGTACAGGTCCAAGGTCCAGAGCCGGCTGAAGGGGGTAACAAACGTTTAAAAGCCTGTATTTTAACTTTATCACTAATGGAGGACACTGATTCCTGCTTCGGAGACAGACGGACAGACAGACTAATGGACGGAGCAGTTACTCCGTCTGTTTTGTATGTTTTCCTGTGAAAGTCCAGCAACAATGTCAATTTGCGCTCGTGACATGCATACAGTCTTTTCAAAATAAAACATTCACAGGAAACTTAGTTTGGTTGAGACAAAACTACTTAGTTAGGTTTAGAAAACAAAACTACTTAGGTTGAGACAACTAAATTACTTAGTTAGGTTGAGATTCTAATTGAAAATTACCGAGAAATTTGCAAAACTTCATCCCGAGTTGATCTCATGTGTGTCTGGTGGGAGGTCCAGTTTGCTTCATAGCAGCAGTCAATTACTCACAACTTGCTCAATCATTTCTTCATCTGATGACTGAACACTTGAACAGCAGGAAACTCTTAAAGACAGCAACTACACTCAGGTTTCAATGAGCACAAAGATCATCTTTATAAAGGAACTGGCTTTATAAAAGGAGCTATCAGCTGTCAGCAGGGCAACGTAGAATTCAACGAAACTGCTGAAACTCTGAGAGCCGGTTAAACAACAGTGGCGTCTTATAATCTTCAGGTGTGGCGTCGCCTGTAGTTTCATCGTCAGGGATGAGTCACAGTTTGACTCTTGGCCCTCTGACTTGTTCTGTTAAAACTGAACGCTGTTTCACTTTTAAAGACATGTTTCTCGAGGAGTTTGTGTTTCTTTCACGTTGTTCTTGCAGATTTTGTTTCCTGCTTTTATTTTGTAAATGGCCTCTCCCCTTTACTTCATTGTCTTTTTTGTGTTTTCCTGCCTTCGTCGATTGGCCGCCCCGCCCTGATTAGTTTGACCCTTCTCTCAGCTGACCTTTTGCAACTAATGCAGCTTCTCACTCTGATTCACTCTGGACTACAGTTGCTGTCTGAGCACAAGACGACATTTCTGACCTGGAAACGGCACTTTGACAAAATAATCTATATTTAAGGTCCATTTATTCACTTTTTTTTCAAGGCTTTTAACTTGCTTTGCTCAGTTGTAAACGAGTTTCTGGATATTTTCACCAAAAAAGCAAAACGATGTGACAACTGAGCACAACTTTATCAGAAACTAGATAATAAGTCTTCCTTGATCTTCAGATTTTGTCATATTTCAGATAAAAATAGACGCAAACCTTCAGTGATTAGTCTTTTTAATAACATTACATTAATTATGACACATTTGTGAAAGAGGTCAAGTGCGTGTGGCAGTGCAGAGAGAAAGAAACTTTTTCAGTCTGCTGCAGATTAAATATTGATCAAATCAAACGTCATCTCTCTGTATTGTTCAGTCACATCGGTGGTTTCGAGTCACATTCGTTTTTTAAACATATAATCCAAGCAGGAAACAGGAGCTTCACCTCGTTGAGAATCCTTTAAGTTCAGTGAAGGTTTAAATGCAGTGTGAAGGTCATCCAACGTGAAGTCTTTTACTTTGAAAATCCAGTTTGTGTCTGAGAGCACAACGCTGAATCCCTTCTAGTGTCAGGGATGATCGACTCCGACCTCAAGAGGAAAGACGACGTCCTCCCCTGGTTTAGAACGTATCAGAGGCTCTTCATCAGTCTCGAGCTGCCTTTCGGTTCTCAGCGTCTCTCGACCACTAGATGGTGCCAAGAACTGAGGAACCTCAGGAACCAAATCAGGAACCACAATTCCATTTTCATGCATTCCTGTTCCGTCTCCACCGCTTCTGAAGAACATGACGCCATAAAACTGAGGCCTCGTCACACAGTCATTTACGCAGTTATTAGTGGATTTCTTTCGTGGGATCAAAGTAAATCCACGAAATTTCTCTTTTGTAAAAAGTTACATTTTGGTGACATACAAACTTAAGCAAATGGCGAGCCAGCTGTGAGACAGAAGTTGATGGTGTGTCTTTTGAATAAACGGTGTGAATGTCCCTCCATCAGCACAGTTACCTCCGTCAGCACAGTTACCTCCGTCAGCACAGTTTGGTCCGTCAGCACTGTTACCTCCGTCAGCACTGTTACCTCCGTCAGCACTGTTACCTCCGTCAGCACTGTTACAATCGTCAGCACTGTTACAATCGTCAGCACTGTTACAATCGTCAGCACTGTTACAATCGTCAGCACTGTTACAATCGTCAGCACTGTTACAATCGTCAGCACTGTTACCTCCGTCAGCACAGTTACCTCCGTCAGCAGTTACCTCCGTCAGCACAGTTACCTCCGTCAGCACAGTTACCTCCGTCAGCACAGTTACCTCCGTCAGCACTGTTACCTCCGTCAGCACAGTTACCTCCGTCAGCACTGTTACCTCCGTCAGCACAGTTTGGTCCGTCAGCACAGTTTGGTCCGTCAGCAGTTACCTCCGTCAGCACAGTTACCTCCGTCAGCACTGTTACAATCGTCAGCACTGTTACCTCCGTCAGCACTGTTACCTCCGTCAGCACTGTTACCTCCGTCAGCACAGTTTGGTCCGTCAGCACAGTTACCTCCGTCAGCACAGTTACCTCCGTCAGCACAGTTACAATCGTCAGCACAGTTACCTCCGTCAGCACTGTTACAATCGTCAGCACTGTTAGCGACAAGCAGCCGTCTCACAAGTCACATTGAATCAAAGAATTAGCGGTGATTGGCTGAGCAAAATCATACAAATAGTCTCTTTTTTTAAAGTCTTGGGTACGAAAAGGACCGAGTGCAGATATCGTTTGACTGGAGAAGTTTCGATTGTACTTGTCACTGTTATTCCTGTCAATACCTTAAAGGTAAAGGTACCCATACCCTGCCTTACTTTCTGGAGGGACCAGGCCTTCAATCTGTACACAAGCAGCTGCTACAAGGTTTGCTTTTGACTGCAGAGCGACGTTCAGCTCTTTGAACTCTTCGGCCCCTGAGCCTTTGGAAAGCACTGCTCACTGAGCTGGGATGTTTTTGGGGCCATGAATTAAATCCAGACCGTTTTGCTCCTCTGGTCCAAACAAATCCGTCTTCAGGGTTCTTGTTTCCCTGAAAGACTTCCTGAACCAACAGCAGGTTCATAGCTGCACTGTCCGGGTCCACAAACGCTGCATGAAGACGCTGAAGTCTTTAGAGTTCATGTTCTACACGTCAGCGTGTTTTTCTCTAAAATCTACAGGAGCCACAAAAGTAGTTCCCCAGAAAAACGACCAAATATGACGAAGTAGCAGTTTAAAATATATTTCTGTGTCTAAGAAGCAGTTTGATCCTCGTCAGTGTGAAGCTGTGTGCGTGTTTGTTTCGTTAGTGCGTTAGTTTCAGGTGTTCTGAGGTTAACTGAGAGCCGTCTGCAGGCCTGATTGTCCGTTGGTTCCCCCGACCGTCAACGGGCTGCTCTCGTTCAGGTTCCCATCGGCCGTCGAGTCTGTGAGGAGAGAGAACGTCTCTGAATGAAGAAACAAAGGTCATAACGTTGAGCTTTAAAAACGAATGCTGACGTTTCTCTTCTGCCATCATTTACAATCAGTTCACATCTTATAGGTTCCCATTAGCTAAAAATAACGCAGTTTAAAACTTTGAGTTCTTTGCTAAATGCAGTTGAATAATCACAAGAAACATAAAGCAGATTTGAGACAACACTTACAACTTGAAGTCATGATACTGAGAGGTGTTTCTATTATATCGTCCACCTCTCTGTCAATGAGTGGACTAAGTGTTGCTGCCTGTGAGGTTCCAGGGTAAGGAAAGTCATTATCTGGGTCCCTCTAGTGTCGTGTCTCTGAAGGTGCATGTTGTATTTAAAGACAGACCTTTGACGAGATGCAGCTCTGTCGCCTCCTCCGGGTCGTTCCTGGGCTTGGAGGAGCCTCCTGAGGACGGATGAAAGACAGAATGATGGATTAAAGCACCCACCGCCTGTAGAATGGGATTCATCTCACAGGAAAACAAATCCAAACTTCTTTGTTCTTTTGGTTCCTCGCCCTCGAGTGAATCCAGGCAACACCAGGCGTGACCCGGATGTAATTACTGGTGACTGGTGTGACACGTTTGGGTGTGTCCTTTAACAACGGGTGTGATGTTGATCATTATAATATTTATAAATGTGTTTTTTACAGTGTTGTGAATAGTTATATTCTATTTATTATTTACAGGCAGAAAGAGAGATGAACTACTCTGAACATTCAGAGACAGAGAAGCTTCAGTTTATTTCACAATGATCAACTTGCAGTTGAAGTAATAAGAAGTTTGTGTACTTAATCAGTAGTATAATAAATCAAAGTTAATGTAGCACTGAGGACCATTCTACTGCATAACGAGTACTTATACTTTTGATCATTGAAGTACATTTTGCTGATAAAACTTCTTCATCTACTCATGATGATTCTGAATGCAGGATCTTTACTTGTAACAGAATATTTATACTTTTTAAAAATATAATTTTTTTTGTGTGAAAGCTGTGCTTTTGTATCATTGAACAGTTTAATTTCTACCATAAAGTAATCAAGACTTTTCCTTTGCTGTTTACTGTTATGCTAAATGAAGTCGTGGAAAATATGATTTTTTTTTCTCATTCTACGAAGAACCCAACGAACGTTGAACTTAAAACTTAAAGAATTTAAAATGTCATAAAGTGATCTCCATGTGAAGTGTATAAATGATGACTTTAAGACCAGAACCAGACTGTTTCTGAATCTAAGAGAATGCATATTTATGTTTATTGTGATTCGTGAGTTGTGTCCGTGCAGTCAAGCGATCTTCTTCTCGTCAGTTAATGTCCACGTCTGCTGGACTCCATGTTTACCTTTCACCTTCAGGTAGACCAGCACGCCGACCAGAGCGACGACCAGCACGGCGATCACCAGCCCGACGACCCACCAATAAGACGGCTCCTCTGGAGTGCTCCGCCCACCTGCACACAGGTAACAAATACGCATTGATCAGCATAAAGACACACTTTTTAAACATGAAATGACAACAAACAGCAGCTGTTTTATGTGAAGTTCTTTATATTTCCATGTAATATTTTGTATAACGCAAATATTTGTATTTAATGTTTGTTGCAACAACTGCATTTTTTTAATTAAAGGATAATGTGATGGCTCAGTTTTTTTATCTCTTCATGACAGATTTTGCATTATTCTGACCATCATTTTAAGTTTTTAAGAATGTTCTTGTTAATCTTCCGCGCCTGAAAATAGTCCCCAACAAACGCTCTGTTTCCTCCTGTTAGTTTGATGAAAACTAGTGTTTTGTGTTTGCGACCTCACCGACGTTTGCGACCTCATGAACCAGATATCACAGATGATGACAGTGAAAGTTGCAGCTCTCGTCTTCTTACCTGGACTTCTCTCTATCCTCAGAAAGGTGTTGGTGATGTATGTCTCCTCAGCGTTACTGAGCTCACAGGTGTACATCCCCTCTTGATCTGAAGATAAGTCCTTTAGCGTGAGGCTGCCTGACTCAGACACACTCTTCACCTGCTGCCTCCACTCCTCTGAGACTGTGGAGTTGGTCCCGGTCTGGTTCAGGATGATGTGACTGTGGTTGAACCTCCAGATGAGGCCTGTTAGAGGAGTGTTTGAGGACCTGCAGGGGATTGTTGTTTCAGTGGCTGAGCCGTTGATGGAAGCTAAAAAGATACAACACACAGATGAACAGAGGTGATCAAATATCTGCTGTTTCTCATCAGGATCGACTTCTTCTGAGAAACACTTACTGGGTTGAGACCACGTGGCTCTCCTCTTGTTTGTTGGAGTGCTGACGGTGCAGCTGTAGTCCAGATCAGTACCTGAGACCATCAGAGAACTACTGATGCTGTAGAGCTGCTGCTCAGTCTGCTGGACTGTGGTTTTGTTCTGGAGGGTCACGCTGGACTGAGAGCTGGTGGACCAGGTGAGCTCAGGTTCAGGGAAGATCCCCTCTGAGCTGCAGGTGATCCTGTTCTCTACCTGCTGAATGTCGACTTTACGGACCGGAGCTGTGAAGAAAAGTTACAAAATAAAGCTTTGAAGTGTTCATGGATTCATAGTTTCTGTTTAGATTTACCTGCGAATAAAACGGCACTAATTATGAATCAAAAAGCTTTTACAGCAAAATCTTCTATCGTTTCTTAAAGTAAGTGAATGACTTCATAACAGACGGCTTCTGTTCTTCACTGAATGAGTGCACGAACTTTACAGCATTTGCACTTCAGCCTCCTTTAACAGCTGATCAATGAATTCCGATCACAGATGTTTTTATCGCTTTATTTCGGGTACAAAGATTAGTTTTGTTTGTTTCCATCACTGCTCATTGCAGTTCAGAAAGGGCTGATCTGTTTTACAAAATCCAGATCTGATTAGTTTCGTTATTTGCAGATATATGAATTTAGAAGACGTGTGGTGGACAGATGGGAGGAAGCTTACAGAGAATTTTTCTTTTCAGACGTGACTTCCTCCGCACAGACGTTCTCTTTCTGTTGTTTTATTTGCTATCGGCACAGTAGGTCGTAGGCTTCTCCCAGAACTGTGGAGATTGTGTTGAGTGAGGTGTCCCGATCTACTGGATGACCTTATTCCCACAGCCTTGAATAGATATCAGGCTTCTCCCCCCGAGAGTGAAACGTTATCAGCCGGAGGTTGTAGAGCCGTCGCTGAGCGAGAGCTCGGCAGCAGACAACACGAAGCCTCCTCTGCTCAGTGAGGCTGAATCGAAGAGACGTTACGCTTCAGTGTGCGTTCACACGTCACTGAGCACGATGAAGGAAGCAACACTTAAAGCACACTTATCTAAAAATCACTTTGGAACTGTTATATATTCACAGTAGTCATAGAGTCTGTTTTATATGTTATAATGCTGTTTCTCTGGTTCAGTTTAGCTGCTTTCATCTTTAATCGAGCCACGAGCGCACTGAAGCTTCACACCAGCTGAGAACCGCATCGAGACAAGCAGCAAACCATGTTTGTGCCAAACTGAACTGAGATACCGTGCGGCTGAAACGAGCTCATGTATAAATAGCTCGTGACTTTATATCCGGCCTGGGTCTCCAGCAGCGTGGTGCCAGTCGTGGTTCTGTTGCCTAAACAATGGAGGATATTGCACAGGCGCACTGAATGCTCTCATAGGAACATGTTGTAGGAGGATAAGTAGAAACATTGAAGTTCAAACATTGTAACATAATAATGTTTGTGTGTGTTTTCTGTCATTAATGTGTGTTTCTCATACCGTGCATGTTTAACTTGATGATTGGCTCCTTGGTGCCGGTCTTGGTGCCGGTGTAGCACTTGTACGGGCCTTGGTCCTGGACCTTCACGCCTGTGAGCCGGAGCGAGGCGTTTCCTCTGGAGATCTGGTCCTTAAACAGCGACGTCCGGTCCCTGAAGCGTGGGTCCTGGCGCCCAAACTGGTCTTGGTTGTGGTAGTAGGAGTGGACAGTGTATCCTGTTGTCACCTGAATCCAGTGGATGACCAGTTCCTCTCCGGGCTGGAAAGTGCAAGGTAAGATGCAGCTCCTCATGAAAACACAGTCCGCAGCATCTGAAACAACATCAGGCGAAGAGACGTCCATCAAGCTTCAGCTCAGGGGGAACAGCCTGACTATTCACTGTGTTGAGAACATGAGACATGATGGGACAAGACGAGGACAGAGACATGATGGGACAAGACGAGGACAGAGACATGATGGGACAAGACGAGGACAGAGACATGATGGGACAAGACGAGGACAGAGACATGATGGGACAAGACGAGGACAGAGACATGATGGGACAAGACGAGGACAGAGACATGATGGGACAAGACGAGGACAGAGACATGATGGGACAAGACGAGGACAGAGAGATGATGGGACAAGACGAGGACAGAGAGATGATTGGACAAGACGAGGACAGAGACATGATGGGACAAGACGAGGACAGAGACATGATGGGACAAGACGAGGACAGAGACATGATGGGACAAGACGAGGACAGAGACATGATGGGACAAGACGAGGACAGAGACATGATGGGACAAGACGAGGACAGAGACATGATGGGACAAGACGAGGACAGAGAGATGATGGGACAAGACGAGGACAGAGACATGATGGGACAAGACGAGGACAGAGACATGATGGGACAAGACGAGGACAGAGACATGATGGGACAAGACGAGGACAGAGACATGATGGGACAAGACGAGGACAGAGAGATGATGGGACAAGACGAGGACAGAGAGATGATTGGACAAGACGAGGACAGAGACATGATGGGACAAGACGAGGACAGAGACATGATGGGACAAGACGAGGACAGAGACATGATGGGACAAGACGAGGACAGAGACATGATGGGACAAGACGAGGACAGAGACATGATGGGACAAGACGAGGACAGAGACATGATGGGACAAGACGAGGACAGAGAGATGATGGGACAAGACGAGGACAGAGACATGATGGGACAAGACGAGGACAGACATGATGGGACAAGACGAGGACAGAGACATGATGGGACAAGACGAGGACAGAGACATGATGGGACAAGACGAGGACAGAGACATGATGGGACAAGACGAGGACAGAGACATGATGGGACAAGACGAGGACAGAGACATGATGGGACAAGACGAGGACAGAGACATGATGGGACAAGACGAGGACAGAGAGATGATGGGACAAGACGAGGACAGAGACATGATTGGACAAGACGAGGACAGAGACATGATGGGACAAGACGAGGACAGAGACATGATGGGACAAGACGAGGACAGAGACATGATGGGACAAGACGAGGACAGAGACATGATGGGACAAGACGAGGACAGAGACATGATGGGACAAGACGAGGACAGAGACATGATGGGACAAGACGAGGACAGAGACATGATGGGACAAGACGAGGACAGAGACATGATGGGACAAGACGAGGACAGAGACATGATGGGACAAGACGAGGACAGAGAGATGATGGGACAAGACGAGGACAGAGACATGATGGGACAAGACGAGGACAGAGAGATGATGGGACAAGACGAGGACAGAGACATGATGGGACAAGACGAGGACAGAGACATGATGGGACAAGACGAGGACAGAGACATGATGGGACAAGACGAGGACAGAGACATGATGGGACAAGACGAGGACAGAGACATGATGGGACAAGACGAGGACAGAGACATGATGGGACAAGACGAGGACAGAGACATGATGGGACAAGACGAGGACAGAGACATGATGGGACAAGACGAGGACAGAGAGATGATTGGACAAGACGAGGACAGAGAGATGATTGGACAAGACGAGGACAGAGACATGATGGGACAAGACGAGGACAGAGACATGATGGGACAAGACGAGGACAGACATGATGGGACAAGACGAGGACAGAGACATGATGGGACAAGACGAGGACAGAGAGATGATTGGACAAGACGAGGACAGAGAGATGATTGGACAAGACGAGGACAGAGACATGATGGGACAAGACGAGGACAGAGACATGATGGGACAAGACGAGGACAGAGAGATGATGGGACAAGACGAGGACAGAGAGATGATTGGACAAGACGAGGACAGAGAGATGATGGGACAAGACGAGGACAGAGAGATGATTGGACAAGACGAGGACAGAGACATGATGGGACAAGACGAGGACAGAGACATGATGGGACAAGACGAGGACAGAGACATGATGGGACAAGACGAGGACAGAGACATGATGGGACAAGACGAGGACAGAGACATGATGGGACAAGACGAGGACAGAGACATGATGGGACAAGACGAGGACAGAGACATGATGGGACAAGACGAGGACAGAGACATGATGGGACAAGACGAGGACAGAGACATGATGGGACAAGACGAGGACAGAGACATGATGGGACAAGACGAGGACAGAGACATGATGGGACAAGACGAGGACAGAGACATGATTGGACAAGACGAGGACAGAGAGATGATTGGACAAGACGAGGACAGAGAGATGATTGGACAAGACGAGGACAGAGACATGATGGGACAAGACGAGGACAGAGACATGATGGGACAAGACGAGGACAGACATGATGGGACAAGACGAGGACAGAGACATGATGGGACAAGACGAGGACAGAGAGATGATTGGACAAGACGAGGACAGAGACATGATGGGACAAGACGAGGACAGAGACATGATGGGACAAGACGAGGACAGAGAGATGATGGGACAAGACGAGGACAGAGAGATGATTGGACAAGACGAGGACAGAGACATGATGGGACAAGACGAGGACAGAGACATGATGGGACAAGACGAGGACAGAGAGATGATGGGACAAGACGAGGACAGAGAGATGATTGGACAAGACGAGGACAGAGACATGATGGGACAAGACGAGGACAGAGACATGATGGGACAAGACGAGGACAGAGACATGATGGGACAAGACGAGGACAGAGACATGATGGGACAAGACGAGGACAGAGACATGATGGGACAAGACGAGGACAGAGACATGATGGGACAAGACGAGGACAGAGACATGATGGGACAAGACGAGGACAGAGACATAATGGGACAAGACGAGGACAGAGACATGATGGGACAAGACGAGGACAGAGGGATGAGGAGTCGTTGGTTTGACTGATATGTAAAGCTGTGTGTCGTCTGCATGAAGACAGAGAGCAACACATGATAATAACAATGATAATAGTGATAATAATCACTATTATCAAATCAACAAAAACATATTTCTTTAGTTTTTTTTAAGACGTTGAATGTTATAACAATAACACGGAAACAAAAAATGAAAGCATCCATCAGGTGTGTGTAGGAATGTGTTCTGTGTGTGTGTGTGTGTGTGTGTGGAGGAATGTGTTGTGGTTATGCAACATTCCATTAAAGACGTCGACTTGTCTTTCTGCTTCACAATGGAAATATTTTATATATTTCTTCTCGACATTCTGTCAAAAATAAATATCTAAATCAATAAAAGGGTCAAACATGGCCACTCTGGATTTGGCCATTAAAGTTCATGTCTCTGATCACACTCTTTATACTAGATGTTGAGTAAAGGATTTGCTTGTTAACCTTTTTCAGTTAGTGTTAATTCAGCCATGTGAGACATATTGTCTCACTCCTGTCTCGTGGTGTATCGCGATGTACATACTTCAGTTATGTGCTGAGATTTCCTCCACACGGTTCAGCTGAATGACATTTTGTTTCAAACAAGTGAAGCTCAACAGCACTGTGTTTGTTTAAAGTTTAAAGTACGAGTGAAACTGAAGCCTCCATTGTTCTGAGGGAGGCAGCTAAAGTTTCACAAGATAATATCTGAAAACTTTGGCAAAAACAAGCAGATGTATAAAAAGTACCAAGTTTAAAACGTTTTATTTAAAGTTTAGACTAAGATCAGACGGCTGTGAAAGCGTCACTCACCTGCTCCGTTTAAAGTCCTCAGAAAGGTCAAGACCACACAAACCACGACATGCTTATGAATATCCATCCCGCTAAATTCACTCCGTCTCGCACGGGAAAGACAATAATGTGACACAGAATAAATAGGACAGTCACAGCAATGACACGAAACCTGTCGGGCTACTTGTGAAACGTATGAAACTTCTCCGCTAACTTTAGACTGTGACTCTCATGGTGTGTGTGTGTGTGTGTGTGTGTGCGCGTGCGTGTGTGTGTGTGTGTGTGTGTGTGTGTGTGTGTGTGTGTGTGTGTGTGTGTGTGTGTGTGTGTGTGTGTGTGTGTGTGTGTGTGTGTGTGTGTGTGTGCGCGCCTGCGCGTGCGTGTGTGCGTGGGTCAGTAGGATAAGGATTAGAATGTGTTAACGATTACAGTGTTGCGAAAGTACAGGTCCAAGGTCCAGAGCTGGCTGAAGGGGGTAACAAACGTTTAAAAGCCTGTATTTTAACTTTATCACTAATGGAGGACACTGATTCCTGCTTCGGAGACAGACGGACAGACAGACTAATGGACGGAGCAGTTACTCCGTCTGTTTTGTATGTTTTCCTGTGAAAGTCCAGCAACAATGTCAATTTGCGCTCGTGACATGCATACAGTCTTTTCAAAATAAAACATTCACAGGAAACTTAGTTTGGTTGAGACAAAACTACTTAGTTAGGTTTAGAAAACAAAACTACTTAGGTTGAGACAACTAAATTACTTAGTTAGGTTGAGATTCTAATTGAAAATTACCGAGAAATTTGCAAAACTTCATCCCGAGTTGATCTCATGTGTGTCTGGTGGGAGGTCCAGTTTGCTTCATAGCAGCAGTCAATTACTCACAACTTGCTCAATCATTTCTTCATCTGATGACTGAACACTTGAACAGCAGGAAACTCTTAAAGACAGCAACTACACTCAGGTTTCAATGAGCACAAAGATCATCTTTATAAAGGAACTGGCTTTATAAAAGGAGCTATCAGCTGTCAGCAGGGCAACGTAGAATTCAACGAAACTGCTGAAACTCTGAGAGCCGGTTAAACAACAGTGGCGTCTTATAATCTTCAGGTGTGGCGTCGCCTGTAGTTTCATCGTCAGGGATGAGTCACAGTTTGGCTCTTGGCCCTCTGACTTGTTCTGTTAAAACTGAACGCTGTTTCACTTTTAAAGACATGTTTCTCGAGGAGTTTGTGTTTCTTTCACGTTGTTCTTGCAGATTTTGTTTCCTGCTTTTATTTTGTAAATGGCCTCTCCCCTTTACTTCATTGTCTTTTTTGTGTTTTCCTGCCTTCGTCGATTGGCCGCCCCGCCCTGATTAGTTTGACCCTTCTCTCAGCTGACCTTTTGCAACTAATGCAGCTTCTCACTCTGATTCACTCTGGACTACAGTTGCTGTCTGAGCACAAGACGACATTTCTGACCTGGAAACGGCACTTTGACAAAATAATCTATATTTAAGGTCCATTTATTCACTTTTTTTTCAAGGCTTTTAACTTTCTTTGCTCAGTTGTAAACGAGTTTCTGGATATTTTCACCAAAAAAGCAAAACGATGTGACAACTGAGCACAACTTTATCAGAAACTAGATAATAAGTCTTCCTTGATCTTCAGATTTTGTCATATTTCAGATAAAAATAGACGCCAACCTTCAGTGATTAGTCTTTTTAATAACATTACATTAATTATGACACATTTGTGAAAGAGGTCAAGTGCGTGTGGCAGTGCAGAGAGAAAGAGAAACTTTTTCAGTCTGCTGCAGATTAAATATTGATCAAATCAAACGTCATCTCTCTGTATTGTTCAGTCACATCGGTGGTTTCGAGTCACATTCGTTTTTTAAACATATAATCCAAGCAGGAAACAGGAGCTTCACCTCGTTGAGAATCCTTTAAGTTCAGTGAAGGTTTAAATGCAGTGTGAAGGTCATCCAACGTGAAGTCTTTTACTTTGAAAATCCAGTTTGTGTCTGAGAGCACAACGCTGAATCCCTTCTAGTGTCAGGGATGATCGACTCCGACCTCAAGAGGAAAGACGACGTCCTCCCCTGGTTTAGAACGTATCAGAGGCTCTTCATCAGTCTCGAGCTGCCTTTCGGTTCTCAGCGTCTCTCGACCACTAGATGGTGCCAAGAACTGAGGAACCTCAGGAACCAAATCAGGAACCACAATTCCATTTTCATGCATTCCTGTTCCGTCTCCACCGCTTCTGAAGAACATGACGCCATAAAACTGAGGCCTCGTCACACAGTCATTTACGCAGTTATTAGTGGATTTCTTTCGTGGGATCAAAGTAAATCCACGAAATTTCTCTTTTGTAAAAAGTTACATTTTGGTGACATACAAACTTAAGCAAATGGCGAGCCAGCTGTGAGACAGAAGTTGATGGTGTGTCTTTTGAATAAACGGTGTGAATGTCCCTCCATCAGCACAGTTACCTCCGTCAGCACTGTTACCTCCGTCAGCACAGTTACCTCCGTCAGCACAGTTACCTCCGTCAGCACAGTTACCTCCGTCAGCACAGTTACCTCCGTCAGCACAGTTACCTCCGTCAGCACAGTTACCTACGTCAGCACAGTTACCTCCGTCAGCACTGTTACCTCCGTCAGCACAGTTACCTCCGTCAGCACTGTTACCTCCGTCAGCAGTTTGGTCCGTCAGCACTGTTACCTCCGTCAGCACAGTTACCTCCGTCAGCACAGTTACCTCCGTCAGCACAGTTACCTCCGTCAGCACAGTTACCTCCGTCAGCACTGTTACCTCCGTCAGCAGTTTGGTCCATCAGCACTGTTACCTCCGTCAGCACAGTTACCTCCGTCAGCAGTTACCTCCGTCAGCACAGTTACCTCCGTCAGCACAGTTACCTCCGTCAGCACTGTTACAATCGTCAGCACTGTTACAATCGTCAGCACTGTTAGCGACAAGCAGCCGTCTCACAAGTCACATTGAATCAAAGAATTAGCGGTGATTGGCTGTGAGCAAAATCATACAAATAGTCTCTTTTTTTAAAGTCTTGGGTACGAAAAGGACCGAGTGCAGATATCGTTTGACTGGAGAAGTTTCGATTGTACTTGTCACTGTTATTCCTGTCAATACCTTAAAGGTAAAGGTACCCATACCCTGCCTTACTTTCTGGAGGGACCAGGCCTTCAATCTGTACACAAGCAGCTGCTACAAGGTTTGCTTTTGACTGCAGAGCGACGTTCAGCTCTTTGAACTCTTCGGCCCCTGAGCCTTTGGAAAGAACTGCTCACTGAGCTGGGATGTTTTTGGGGCCATGAATTAAATCCAGACCGTTTTGCTCCTCTGGTCCAAACAAATCCGTCTTCAGGGTTCTTGTTTCCCTGAAAGACTTCCTGAACCAACAGCAGGTTCATAGCTGCACTGTCCGGGTCCACAAACGCTGCATGAAGACGCTGAAGTCTTTAGAGTTCATGTTCTACACGTCAGCGTGTTTTTCTCTAAAATCTACAGGAGCCACAAAAGTAGTTCCCCAGAAAAACGACCAAATATGACGAAGTAGCAGTTTAAAATATATTTCTGTGTCTAAGAAGCAGTTTGATCCTCGTCAGTGTGAAGCTGTGTGCGTGTTTGTTTCGTTAGTGCGTTAGTTTCAGGTGTTCTGAGGTTAACTGAGAGCCGTCTGCAGGCCTGATTGTCCGTTGGTTCCCCCGACCGTCAACGGGCTGCTCTCGTTCAGGTTCCCATCGGCCGTCGAGTCTGTGAGGAGAGAGAACGTCTCTGAATGAAGAAACAAAGGTCATAACGTTCAGCTTTAAAAACGAATGCTGACGTTTCTCTTCTGCCATCATTTACAATCAGTTCACATCTTATAGGTTCCCATTAGCTAAAAATAACGCAGTTTAAAACTTTGAGTTTTTTGCTAAATGCAGTTGAATAATCACAAGAAACAAAAAGCAGATTTGAGACAACACTTACAACTTGAAGTCATGATACTGAGAGGTGTTTCTATTATATCGTCCACCTCTCTGTCAATGAGTGGACTAAGTGTTGCTGCCTGTGAGGTTCCAGGGTAAGGAAAGTCATTATCTGGGTCCCTCTAGTGTCGTGTCTCTGAAGGTGCATGTTGTATTTAAAGACAGACCTTTGACGAGATGCAGCTCTGTCGCCTCCTCCGGGTCGTTCCTGGGCTTGGAGGAGCCTCCTGAGGACGGATCAAAGACAGAATGATGGATTAAAGCACCCACCGCCTGTAGAATGGGATTCATCTCACAGGAAAACAAATCCAAACTTCTTTGTTCTTTTGGTTCCTCGCCCTCGAGTGAATCCAGGAAACACCAGGCGTGACCCGGATGTAATTACTGGTGACTGGTGTGTCCTTTAACAACGGGTGTGATGTTGATCATTATAATATTTATAAATGTGTTTTTTACAGTGTTGTGAATAGTTATATTCTATTTATTATTTACAGGCAGAAAGAGAGATGAACTACTCTGAACATTCAGAGACAGAAGCTTCAGTTTATTTCACAATGATCAACTTGCAGTTGAAGTAATAAGAAGTTTGTTTACTTAATCAGTAGTATAATAAATCAAAGTTAATGTAGCACTGAGGACCATTCTACTGCATAACGAGTACTTATACTTTTGATCATTGAAGTACATTTTGCTGATAAAACTTCTTCATCTACTCATGATGATTCTGAATGCAGGATCTTTACTTGTAACAGAATATTTATACTTTTTAAAAATATAATTTGTTTTTGTGTGAAAGCTGTGCTTTTGTATCATTGAACAGTTTAATTTCTACCATAAAGTAATCAAGACTTTTCCTTTGCTGTTTACTGTTATGCTAAATGAAGTCGTGGAAAATATGATTTTTTTTTTCTCATTCTACGAAGAACCCAACGAACATGTTGAACTTAAAACTTAAAGAATTTAAAATGTCATAAAGTGATCTCCATGTGAAGTGTATAAATGATGACTTTAAGACCAGAACCAGACTGTTTCTGAATCTAAGAGAATGCATATTTATGTTTATTGTGATTCGTGAGTTGTGTCCGTGCAGTCAAGCGATCTTCTTCTCGTCAGTTAATGTCCACGTCTGCTGGACTCCATGTTTACCTTTCACCTTCAGGTAGACCAGCACGCCGACCAGAGCGACGACCAGCACGGCGATCACCAGACCGACGACCCACCAATAAGACGGCTCCTCTGGAGTGCTCCGCCCACCTGCACACAGGTAACAAATACGCATTGATCAGCATAAATACACACTTTTTAAACATGAAATGACAAGAAACAGCAGCTGTTTTATGTGAAGTTCTTTATATTTCCATGTAATATTTTGTATAACGCAAATATTTGTATTTAATGTTTGTTGCAACAACTGCATTTTTTAAATTAAAGGATAATCTGATGGCTCAGAGTTTTTTTTATCTCTTCATGACAGATTTTGCATTATTCTGACCATCATTTTAAGTTTTTAAGAATGTTCTTGTTAATCTTCCGCGCCTGAAAATAGTCCCCAACAAACGCTCTGTTTCCTCCTGTTAGTTTGATGAAAACTAGTGTTTTGTGTTTGCGACCTCACCGACGGGGCCGTCGATGGTGACGTCGGTGCGTTCGGTGTGAGTGTTGTGCGGCAGCGAGAACACGCAGGTGTAGCTGCCCGTGTGCTCCGAGGGCTTTGGGTCCATCAGCCGCAGGGAGCCGTCCCCGAACGGGACCCTGAAGCCGTCCAGCTCCACGTGGTTGTCCCACGGCGGCGAGGAGACGCTGTCCCCCGAGCGGCTGTCGTAGGTGAGGATGTGTGAGGGGTCCTTGCTGTTGGAGAAGCTCCAGTGGAGGAAAGGTTTGTTCAGGTAAGGAGGCGCGGAGCAGGGGATGGTCAGGTCTCTCCCTTGAGCTCCTCTTATTGCTACAAGAGGGAGAAATCAATCAATACATGCAAGTTAAAGCATCTGAAAGATGTTTCCAAGACTTTATTTAAAAAGAAACCTTCACGTTCACTTCCAGCATCGTTTAAGATATAAAAAATATAGATTATATGTTATATTATAGGTTTTGTACCTCTCTCCCTGAGCGAGGAGGTCCAGGCCGGACCCCCGTAGGAGGGTGTGACTTTGCAGATGTAGATGAGGTCCGGTTGGCCGTTCAGCCTCTTGAGGCGGCTGTCCACCGTGTACAGCCCCTGTTTGTCGGCCAGCATGCGCGTCACCGGTCGCAGGTCCTCGAAAGTGGGCGGCTCGGTCGCCCAGGTGACGCGGGGCGCCGGGAAGATGTCACGGACGGTGCACTTCATCTCCTCGTAGCCGCTCAGCCGGGACAGCTCCAGAAACAGGCCTCGGATGGGCGCTACACACACACACACACACACACACACACACACACACACACGCTCAGCATGCTGAAATGTTTCCCAGCAGCCCCCTGATGACAGACTTTAAAGGCCAGCGCCCAATATAGCCTGACACCAGCCTCATGCCGATAAGAATGGAGCTCTGTTAGCACAATATTACTGTTCCTACAAACATTGGAAATGAAAAGCCTTATTGTTGCTTTCACTTCAGAGCCTCCTGAAGGAATAAAGACACTGGCAGGGACATCAGAGAGGCTTGAAGTCATTTAGAAGTAATTATACACCTGATATTTAGAGTGAAAACAGGGAATTACCGTTAAAAAACCAAGCGCAAAGAGTCGGCAGCCATGCAGGCGCCTCTGTGAGACCATGAGCTACATCTCTAGCCTGTTAGCATGCTAACATTTCTGATAGCACGCTGCAGGGATGACAGATTTTTGCAAGTTAGCATCGCATTGGTTCAAAATGTCATGGTTTGGAATTATTATTGACTGCCTTCTTTATTTAAGATTTTAATTTGAGTACATGTTGCAATATGTACATGTTGCTGTAATCCTGTAATTTCCCCACTGAGGGACTAATAAAGGATTATCTTATCTTATCTTATCTTAATATTTATATATTTGCAGGATTATGAACTGGGTGTCTGTGGCGACATTCCCATAAAATAATGTTGAATTATGCACACATTTCTAAAATAAATAGCACGTCAGTATGGAAGTTAGGACCAAAGACTTCAGACTTATAAAGCACCACAGAAATCTAAAGGATTGCCACTTTAAAACAACATGAGTTTGTTAGTCTGCGCTGTGGAAACACTCCAGCTGCTCAGCGAGGGTTTGTTGTGGTATTAAACCACACCTGTAACCAGCAGACTGAGATCTTAAGGATTCGAACTTTATCTCATAGTGTGTCGTGAATAACGACACACTGGTAGTAAACGAGGCGTGTTGCTCTGGAATAGTTTGGTCCGCTTTGTGTTCTCACCACACTGACTACGTTTAAATGCACCAAATATTCCTGCTTTTACTCTTATTCACAAAAAATACAATGAAAAGTTTAGATATTCTGAATAATAGTAGAATATGAGTGTGCATGTAAACTTAGTCACTGACCTCGTTCACACTCGTCTGAACAAACCGAACAGTCAAACTGCACCAAACATTTGCGTCCTAAACTCACCTTCTACCTTCACGATGATCTTGGCGTTGTGTTCTCCCTGCGAGGTGTGAACGTGACACTTGTACGTGCCTCTGTCCTTCAGGCCGCTCCTCCGGACGGTCAGCATGGCGTTGCCGCGAGATATCAAGTCCGGGAAAACGGAGGCGCGGCCGGCGAACTGCTCGTTCGCAAAGTGCTCTTCCTCGCTGCTGTCGCCGCCGTCGCCATCTTCCCGCTCGAACTTGTACACCATCACGTCCTGTCTGAACCACTCGATGGTCTCCTTGCTGCCCGGCTGGAAGCTGCAGGGCAGAACGCACTCCTCCGAGACGACGCACGTCACAATGACGTCTGAAACGAGGAACAGGTGAGTCCGGGTGAGAGATTGTGATGTTAAACGTATGTTTTCTTACGTGTATAATCAACTGAAAATAAGAAGCATTGTGCCGTTTATAACCACTTATAAATATCTCTTTATGGAGACCGCCATGTTTCTACAGTAGCCCAGAGCGGACAAACACTGGCTCTTGTGGGGTTCTTGTGCACGCTTTGCACGCAAAAAGTTTCAGTTGGTTGCAACTTGCAAGCCCACCACTAGATGGCGCCAAATCCCCCACACCGGCCCTTTTAAATGTGTGTTTTTATGTATCAGTGAAGTTTCTGAGGTTGTTAAACTTTTGTAGTTTAGTGACATGAACGACAAATGCATCGTCATGTCATCACACAGCGTATCCTCATACAATGGTTCATTTTACATCATAAGAAAAGTTACTACACATTTTTTGTGTGTTTTCCTACGAAGGGCCAGCAACAATTCCCTCTCGTTACTTGAATACAGTCTTTTCAAAGTAAACTTCCCACGAAACTTAGTTAGGTTTAGGAAACAAAACTACTAAGTGGTTGAGGAAATATTGTGAATCATGTTTCGGAAAAGATGGGGAAATAGTTAGTTAGCTTTAATGAAAGATGGGGAAATACTTATTAAGTTCAGGAAAAGATTGTCATTTGGGTGAAAATATCTAAGGAATGCTGTTACAGAAGTACTGAAGTACGCAAGTTAAGTGACAAAAACATCAACGTTGACTTCTTGTCTCAAACGGGGAATGAACAGCGGCTTCCTGTCTGAAAGGTCGCTGGTTGTTGGCCCCTCCCACTCTGTGTGGGTTTTTTTGCGATCTTTTTACTTCCTCGTTCATGATTACGTGGATAACATACGAAATCATTCCGTGGGATATCTACGACTTGCGGTGCATTCGTTTCCGAGGTATAGCTACGAATGCTGGATGAGACCAACGTGCATCCCACCTCATGGTGGTGATGGTGGTCGTCCCTGGGACGTTAGAAACAGATGGTTATCCAGCTGCGCGGTTAGTTAAACACACACTCTGAACCAGGAAGCATCGAGCTCCTTTCTGTTGTACACTGCTGCCCATCAGATATCATCACCGCTCTGCTGATTCCTCCAGATCGAACTGTCATCATAGTTCTCATGACTCTGGTGAGGAGAATTATTCACCCTGAACTTTCCTTTATTGCCACTCATCCTGGTGGGCAGTGATGAGTGATCTTCAGTGACACACCTTTCACACTAAACAGGAAGTCAAACCGTATTCCTGGAAAATAGACTCTTCTAGTTCTTACATGCCTCCTCGGGACATTAAGAGAAGACAATCACCAGTCTGACTGAAAACAGACATGATAGAAATCATATTAATAGAACAACAGTAACGGTGCTGTTTGACCACAATGTGAACCTTCTCTTCAAGCGTGCTTAAGCCCTTTTAGTTACACCCTAAAAGTGATGTCATAGTCGGTGACCGGTAAGAAAGTATGCTTAAGTTATTAATAAGGATCTCAGCTCAGATCTCTTGTTTCGTCAAATGTTTCTAGTTGAGAGCTTCATGTGTTTTTTTAGGGGGTTGTAGAAAATCTTTTCATCCGAGGTGCTTTGGGAAGCTACGCTCCCGTCGCGCATGTTGTCAATTAGCAACCAAGACCTGCGCGCTGTGATACAGACTTCATGTGTGTGCTATTAGACACCAAAAATGAATTCTGTAAAAACATTTTCGATGCATCTTGAGAATTTTGTTTCCGGGGAGGCAATCAAATCAAACGAGGCAGAAGTGTCTTAAAGCTGCATTCTCTCTAGTGTCCACCAGGGGGCGACTCCTCTGGTTGTAGAACATGACTCTACTTCTCTCTTGATTTATTACCTCAGTAAACATTGTAAACATGAGTTTATGGTCTCAATCTCTAGTTTCAAGTCTTCATGGTCCATTTAGAGTCAAACAGACCATAAAGCAGGACGGCGTTTGGAGCCAGAAGTGGAATCAGATTGTTGGTTTGGTTCCAAAATCATCTTGTTTGTGCTGCACATGTGTTTGAATGAATGCATGGCAGTTACTGGTGTAACAACACATGAATGACTGGGAGGATTAATTGTTGCTTTTTTCACTTTTCAGCACCGACCTTTTATGAGCGTGTTGTGACTGTCGCTGCCAGCTCACAGCTGTTCCCTTCATTCTTCTCATAAATCTCGGGCTTAGCGATGACTCACAGCTGCACAGAAACGCAGCAAAGCAGCCGAGCGGTTCACCTGACAGCCAGGTGACGTCGGTTCCCGTCGCACGGGGCGGCGTGACATTTCGTGCCCTTGCAGAAAGTCTTGTGCAATCTGCTGAGCAGACATTAATGTCACACGCACCTTTATTTAACAGATTAAACTCTCAATTGAGTCCATTTGACTGATAAATAAGCAAGATGAGTACTTAAAAATGAGATTACAGAGCCGCTGATAGCACAATCTTGATAACTCTGCAGCCCACGAACACAAACTCTCTCGACACTGTTTGAAGTGCAAACAGCATCCAAAGACATGTCGGGTGTATGAAAGCTGATAGAAGCACCGTTTTCCTGCCAAAGACATCGACTCAGTGGTGATATCGTTCGGTCGTTGACTACGTTTGCTTTTGAGGTTTCCTCAACGTACGAAGGAGGTCGTAGAACACACAGCTTTCACCAGGAGACTGCTGTTTGTGGACCAAGAACTTTTGACGCTTAAAGATACCAAAGTAGTGTTTCTCTTGTTTCAATTTACTAACCACGTGTTCTTAAAAGTGTTTAAAGTAGAGATGGCAATCCAGGAGAATACACGTTTCCCTCAAAACATAATTGATGGAGCAGTTTAGTTGTATGGGAACGTAAATGTGGTCGGAAACAGGGTTGACGTCAGACACCTGGTGACATGAAGAACTCACCCGTTCTCTCTGCCAAGGCGCCCGCCCGTGGTAATCCGGACAGATTAACTGTTCAGAGTTCAGAGACGATGGATCGGTCAAACAAAACAGGACTCTCATCCAAGACACCGCTGTTTGTGTCCCGTGCAAAACTAAAAGTAACGTGGATTTTGCCGCGTGAGTCGTTAGTTAGTGAAGTTAGCCACGCGAGTCGTTGGTGTAGTTAGCCACGTGACATGCAAGTGTCGTTGGTGTTAATCACTTTGTGTCATTATTTACCTGAGTCGTTAGTGTCGTTAGTCACTTAGTGAAGTTAGTCACGTGATTCGTTGGTGTCGTTAGTGTCGTTAGTTACTTAGTGAAGTTAGGCACGTGAGTCGTTAGTGTCGTTAGTCACTTAGTGTAGTTAGTCACGTGATTCGTTGGTGTCGTTAGTCACTTAGTGAAGTTAGCCACGTGAGTCGTTAGTGTCGTTAGTCACTTAGTGTAGTTAGTCACGTGATTCGTTGGTGTCGTTAGTCACTTAGTGAAGTTAGCCACGTGAGTCGTTAGTGTCGTTAGTCACTTAGTGTAGTTAGTCACGTGATTCGTTGGTGTCGTTAGTCACTTAGTGTAGTTAGTCACGTGATTCGTTGGTGTCGTTAGTGTCGTTAGTCACTTAGTGTAGTTAGTCACGTGATTCGTTGGTGTCGTTAGTCACTTAGTGTAGTTAGTCACGTGATTCGTTGGTGTCGTTAGTGTCGTTAGTCACTTAGTGAAGTTAGTCACGTGATTCGTTGGTGTCGTTAGTGTCGTTAGTCACTTAGTGTAGTTAGTCACGTGATTCGTTGGTGTCGTTAGTGCCGTTAGTCACTTAGTGAAGTTAGCCACGGGAGTCGTTGGTGTAGTTAGCCACGTGACATGCAAGTGTCGTTGGTGTTAGTCACTTTGTGTCATTATTTACGTGAGTCGTTAGTGTCGTTAGTCACTTAGTGAAGTTAGTCACGTGATTCGTTGGTGTAGTTAGTGTCGTTAGTCACTTAGTGAAGTTAGCCACGTGAGTCGTTGGTGTAGTTAGTGTAGTTAGTCACTTAGTGAAGTTAGTCACGTGATTCGTTGGTGTAGTTAGTGTAGTTAGTTACTTAGTGAAGTTAGCCACGTGAGTCGTTGGTGTAGTTAGTGTAGTTAGTCACTTAGTGAAGTTAGTCACGTGATTCGTTGGTGTAGTTAGTGTAGTTAGTTACTTAGTGAAGTTAGCCACGTGAGTCGTTGGTGTAGTTAGTGTAGTTAGTCACTTAGTGAAGTTAGCCACGTGAGTCGTTGGTGTAGTTAGTGTAGTTAGTCACTTAGTGAAGTTAGCCACGTGAGTCGTTGGTGTAGTTAGTGTAGTTAGTTACTTAGTGAAGTTAGCCACGTGAGTCGTTGGTGTAGTTAGTGTAGTTAGTTACTTAGTGAAGTTAGCCACGTGAGTCGTTATTGTCGGTCGCAAACGTGACGCTAGAGAGGAAGGAGGAGCGTCACTGTTTGAATCTTAATGCACGGATGGAGCTGCGTTATTTGACGCATTGATCTGAGGATTGGAAAGAAACAGAAGGATTGGATTGGCAGCTAATCTGGATGAGATTCCTCGCTGCTCTTTCTGAGTTCTTTCTGAGCTCCAGACAGATGTTCCAGCTGTCTCACTGCTGTCTCACTGGCTCTGCTGGACGAATATTTCCGACCTGACGTCAGGATTTAAAGTCGAGTAATTTGGGACGCTTCTCAGATTGCGCAAAAGAAAAAGAATCCCTTCCTTTGCAACAGATTATATTCTGCGTATCGGGTTCCGGTAAAGAACCTTTTGAATTCCTCGTGAACTGCTTGCAGATCAGTTGAGGGCTGCTGGACAAAGAGGCGTTTGTTTTGCTCACCTGGGGTTTTGTCCTGCGTGGCGAAGCCGATCCAGAGGAGGAAACAGGCCCAGGTTTGTATCGCTGACATGATTTCACCTTTCAGTTTGCCCTCAGAAAGCAGACGGCTCTTCAGTCCATGCTGCTGGTTTTAACACCAAGGTTTCCACTTTTCTTCCCCCCCCACCACCTCTCTCTCTTCCGGCAGGTTTTTAGTTTTTCCTTGGCTCTCTCTGGGTGGGTTTAGCATCACAGACACAAGAGAAAAACATCATAATTAGAGACACATTCCTCATGCAGTGGACACAGGAAGAGATGCAGTGTAAAACGTGACACAACATGTGGAGCTCTCTGAGCATTTGGCTTCTTCATCTCCAAAATAAAAGAGAAATAAAAGTGAGATTTGCAGCTGAACTCTTTCATCCAACACAATCTCTGAAAGCCCTTTTCTTCTCTTCTCTTCTTCTCGTCGTATCTTATGCTGCGTATCGAGCCCGTGCGTTTTATCTCTCCAGCGGTTCGATAAGAGAGAAGGAAGAGGATACGTCTGCGGCTCACGCACAATAAATTCCTCTGGCGTTATCGCCTCGCTATCTGAACCCTCTGAAAACAAACAGGTGAACTTGGTACTCGGGCATGAAGCTGATAAACGGATTAGTCTTGTGTTAGAAACACACACACAGTGAGTTTGATGGCGATGGAGTTGGCGTGCAGCCTCCGTGTGTTTACGTTGGATCCTTCCCTCTTCAAGTGTTTTACTGTACGAAGCACATCACATCTACTGCGCTCGGCAAGAAGAAGAAGGGACCGCACTTGGATGTTCTCCAACATATTTGGCTCTTGGTAACAGAGAATAGTGAATTAAATGAGACTTTTGTCTTTGTTTGTGTCCTGCAGCAAAACATAAGTCTGTCAAAGAGCTGACGGATGACTTTTGATTCTTGTAAAAAAAGACAAAACAGCATGAAATAAAAGCTAGATTTGAAAAAATCTCTTTCATTTCTCGCTGTTTAACTTATTCTAATGTTATAATAGCTTATAAATCTATTTTATTACATTTTATCAATTTGTTGTCTCACTTCCATCACTCTCAAAAATGTTCAAAAACATTTGACTTTTCAGAGTCAGATGAGGTTCTTAAGCTCGTTGTGCTTCACATTAAACATTGACGTTCATGCAGAAGAATATAATAAAATCACTACGCTCTAAGAACACAAACAAACCTTTATTAACAGCTCATTCTGTGTTTATAACACATTTATTACTAGTTATTACGACACTAACAGGCACTCTTTGACCTCTTTAGTCCCAGATTATCTTAAAGTCAGTGTGCTTCACGTTAAAATGAATTCAGTATATTAATATTAATGCAATACATCAATGAACCCACCACGCCGCCTCTGAAACAGCGTGACAGATTTATTGCTCATCGTAACTGTTTGACCTGCGGTGTACTCGCGTGTTATCTTAGACCCTTTAGCCTTCCAGCTTATCTGAAACTCAAGGTGCTTTACGTTGAGTTTATATGAGAGAATATATTAAATTAAATACGAGAAAATGCAACAAAAATGAATAGTCTTGCAGGAAGAAGCTTCACTTCATTCTGCTGCCTCTAAAAACAATAACTCTATATTCTGTATTAATAACACACTTATTAAGACACTTACGATAACTCTTTGAATTGCATGCAAGCAACAAGTAACGTGCACGGAAGAATATAAGAAAATGCAACAATAAGCGAATGAAAAGTTGTGCAGCAACACTCTGCTGCCTTTAAAACATACAGCGACTCTTTTAAGCAGCTTATTCTGAATTAATAACGCACTTATTAGAGTTATTAAGATACTAACGATAACTCTTTGACGCCTGTGTTTATAACTCTGTTAGTTTTCCTGTCATGTCAAACACGTAGCCCATCCCACAAGACCGTCATTTATCAAACAATAAACATGTAAAACATCAGCTTCAACATATTTACATTGATATATAATACATACAGCACATTTACATCTAACTGTTCTAATTACACAGAATCGAGACAATTAATGCTTCAAACTTTAAGTTTGGTGACCAACCAACTCAGTCCCTGAATAAATGTTTACGCCACTAATTGTACATTCTTATAATAACAGTTGTTGATTAAGCTTATGTTCATTAAAGTGTTCTCTGCCTCTAGAAGCAGATTTTATAATCAGCTGATAACTTTTAATGAATGAAATGTGTATTTTAGACGTTTCTGTGCAGCTTTAGAGCTTCATCGCGGCACTGAAACCTTCTTTTAGCTGCTGATCACTTTGGATTCTCATACAAGAGTCTTTGATACTATTATCACCTGTTGTAGTAGTAGTAGTAGTAGTAGTAGTAGTAGTATCCTGAGAAAAAGCACTGTATTTATGGAGTAAAGTTGGTACTTACAGAAGCTCCTGGACATCAACAGTCAAACGTCTCTTCACAACAACTTTTCTCTTCGTCCTGATCTACCAGACGGAGCTGCTGCCAGAGAGAGAGCCGTCACCGACATGCCGGGAAAGCTGAGAACTCAACTACAGTGACTCAGCCGGAGCTCCAGTTATCATGAAATCACAGGAAAGAAGAGGAAGAAGAGGAAGAAGAGAAGAAGAAGGGGAGCCGGTCTCCTCCTGAGGCTGAGTGAGTGTCAGCTTGACTGGATCAACAGGTTTATTTAGAGAATAGGCAGCAAACATTTCACCACACGTACTGCAGGGAGGGTACGGTCACACACACACACCCTCACACACACCCTCTGAATGGGTGGAGTTTGGTTGTGATTGGCACACACACACACACACACACACACACACACACACACACACGCGACCCTCCAGAGGAGTCAGTGTTTCCTCTCCATCACATGTCAGTGGTGTTGCTTTCAAAGAGCAGAGCTGTTTTAGTTCTTACTGTGTGTGAGTGTGTGTGTGTGTGTGTGTGTGTCTGTCAAACAGCCAACACCTGCTGAGACTAAACACACTCAGATACATGAGGCTCCACTTCCTCTGTTTACTTTCAATATTCAGAGGCTTAAGATCACATCAAAGGCAATCTTGCAGAGCGCCTCAGTGATGGACGGGTAGAGACGTGTTTCCTCTGAGTCGTCTGCACTTCGTTGTTTAGTCACTCGAGTTCAGCTGAAAACAGAAAGTAAGACAATCCCCAGATGAGTAATCTGTATTAATGGGAAGTTTCTGCTGAATACTTTGTTCTCTTTTATTTCTGGGACGCCTCGGTTACTCACATCGCCAACTGGGAACCAGGAGAAACCAGTCTTGTGTTCTGGTTCAGCGGGAGGTCAGGGGTCACGGTGATGCTGCGTTCCGGTTACCTCGGAAATAGGAGCCGGGAATGACTTCACGCTCAAAACTTAACGGGGTTCGTTGCAGCCAGGTTGGCATCAGTATTGCTTCTTATACACTTATTACTCTATTGTTTGTGTTTTTGCTGTATTGTTTTTTCTTATTCTTCTGTTGTAATCTGAGAAGTTTGACTGTTCAGTTTGTACAGAAGTGTCTAATAATAATAATAATAACTTTATTTATGGAGCACCTTTAAAAACAAAGTTTACAAAGTGCTTTGACAGACAAAGCAGCAAAAGCAAGACAACAACAACAACAACAACAACAACAACAACAACAGAACGCTCAGTGAGACCGTCGGTACGATGAAAACAAACTGAGAAATACAATACAATAAATGACTTAAAAGAGATCACCAGCATATAATAATCAGCATATTACTAAGCATTTACTGTTGATGCATGGAGCAGCCATCTTGGATTTCAGAGGTCGGGGGTCGGCTGGGTTTCGTCCAACTTTCCGAGGCGGCGTTCCAGTTGAAATTTCCGACTTCCCAAATCAAATGGAACGCAGCATAAGTAGCTCAAGTTAAAGTCAGGCACCTATAGTGAGAATAGAGGGGGGGGGGGGGGGGACTTTAACCTTTTATCTCTTGTGGCCTAATTATCTCTGATAAGACTGAAATAGTGGAGCTGCATTCTCAACGATCAAAAGAACAAACATGATCACTGCTCCTCTTTTAAACACACAGAAACTCAGAATAAAGATTAAAAAATCTGTTTCTACTCATCAAAACAAGGCTGAGCTGTTGGTTTGTTGACATTTGATGAATGTGACTTTGTTTGGAAATATCGGTCGAGTATCAATATCGTGAATAACGCGCAGATTCCTTAAGTTAAGGGTTAGGGTTATGTGTTATCACGAAGCTATTCTTTACTATTCACATGTAATTTAAAGTCAATAGACGCTCAAAGCAACTGTTCCAGAAGTTAAGAGGCGTATAAACAAGACATTCCTCTTACGAAGGAGACTTGATGGTGAATGGATTGTTTCAATTAAATAAATACATCAAGAAGACTGTTCATGTCCCGTGTAAGTTAACATTTAACTTATTTAGGTTGATTACTTAACTTATGTATGTAATTTACCTAACAAACATATTCATATTCATTCCGCCCTAAAGCATCCCCTGCTTTATGGTCTGTGTGACTCTAAATGGACCATAATGTACTAAATGAACATCATGCTGTATTGAAGAAGACTTGAAACTAGAGAGTGAGACATAAACTCATGTTTACAATGTTTACTGAGGGAATAAATCAAGAGAGAAGTAGAGTCATTTTCTCATAGACTTCTATACAACCAGAGGAGTCGCCCCCTGGTGGACACTAGAGAGAATGCAGCTTTAACACGTGAAGCTTTGACTTCACTCGGCAGAACCGGAGGTAAAACTGGGCTCAGGCATTTAGTTGTGATGATTAAAGGGTTAGAGGAAAGGGGCTGGATAATGCATTATGTGAAAGAGGGTCCTCACAGAGATAGAAGTACAGGGGTGTGTGTGTGTGTGTGTGTGTGTGTGTGTGTGTGTGTGTGTGTGTGTGTGTGTGTGTGTGTGTGTGTGTGTGTGTGTGTGTGTGTGTGTGTGTGTGTGTGTGTGTGTGTGTGTGTGTGTGTGTGTGTGTGTGTGTGTGTGTGTGGGGGGGGGATTATGTTCTCCAGAGGTGTAAATTGAGGAAGGCGCTGTAGGTGAGGCTGGATTAGACGCATCTTGCTCCACTCCAGCTCAGATTAAATCTCGGCCGATTGGTTGTTTGAGCTGCTTCCACGCACAAATAACCTCTCTACACACACACACACACACACACACACACAAACAATGTGGAGGTGAGCACTAGCCTCATATAATCCATATAATCACACCAGGTGCCTGTTTTTTTTTTTATTGTCCCGCTGAGAAAATCCTGATGTGCGTGTTTGTGTGTGTGTGTGTGTGTGTGTGTGTGTGTGAGACTGTTTGTAGGTTAGTGAAAGATTGCTGTGGCCGCAGATAAGAGGATTAGGGTGGAATTACTGTCATTCCTCCATCGCCGCGAGGAATAGATTCATATCGATTTTAATCAGAGATAGGACGACAACAAATATCTGCAGATAAAACAGACGGAGAGACAGAGAGACGGACTGAGAGACGGACTGAGAGACGGAGAGACGGACTGAGAGACGGAGAGACGGACTGAGAAACGGAGAGACGGACTGAGAGACGGAGAGACAGAGAGACGGACTGAGAGACGGAGAGACGGACTGAGAGACGGACTGAGAGATGGAGAGACGGAGAGACGGGACGAGTGAATGAAGCTGGAAAGAGTCCTGGAGATGTTCAGCTGCAGACTGGGGAGCTGCATGTAGGAACATTTACACACATGCATTCAAGAGAAACTCGTGTTTTTGTCTTCGTTCTGGAGTTCTCCGGTTGAGGAATGTGGGATGTTTGACCAGGACCACCAGCGTTAGTCTGAGGAGCTGGTGGAGCTGGTGGAGCTGGTGGGGCTGGTGGGGCTGGTGGGGCTGGTGGAGCTGGTGGGGCTGGTGGGGCTGGTGGAGCTGGTGGAGCTGGTGGAGCTGGTGGGGCTGGTGGGGGTCGCTGTGGACCTGGCGATGCTGGCGTCGCGTCGGTTGTGGCGGGGGAACCTGTGAAGCATGAAGGTGGACCTGCTGACTTGCCTGGCTCTGGCTCTGGCTCTGGCCGCCGCCAGCCTCGTCGCCAGGGCGTCCGGCGGCCGCAGCTCCGGCCGCAGGAAGCACAAGGAGGTCTTCCTCGGGGAGAACAGCAAGTTCAAGTTTGGAGGGTGAGTCAGTAGATGATGCAGATGATTGGTAGCATCTTCCTCTGCTGTCTGTGCTTCTTAAACTTTCATTTTTTGCAGCAAGTAAACATGTAAACATCAACATATCATCAACATGTGAAGTTCATATGCACGTGTGAAGAAGCTCATATTGACACATCCATTGGATACGTAGCAACATTAGCATTCATTTAGAGTTGCGTTTGTGCACAGCATCTGAGGTAGCATGTGCTAATAAGCAGAGATGTGGATTTGATCAAATCAAAATAGACTTTGCTCCACTTGGACTCAAGCACCAATGACTCGTGACTTCACTGGGACTTGAACCTTTTGAGTTGAAAGTACACTTGATACTTTCCCCAAACCCCAAAGATTACAAAGCATGTTCATAAAATGTTCCACGGATCAGTTTATTTTCTGAATCAACTTTAATCTTATTCATTCCCAGCTAGTCAACATTTATTTTCACAGATCTTTGTTTTATGATTAAGTTTCGTCACACTTGTTTCAACAAAATGACTTCATCTGATCAATACACATTTTAAAATGCAGTCATGCTTTTTAGAATATTTTATGACTCCGTTGTTAAGGCATGAGATTTGGTGAAGAGCACATTTGACTTGTTTAGAACTCAAAACTCAGTTTAGGACTTTGGACATGCCTGACTTAACTCGGGACTTAACTTGGGCCTTGCCCGCTCAACTGGGGACTTGGTTTAAGACTTGCCTGTCCTGACTTGGGACTTGACTTGGGACTTGGTTTAAGACTTGCCTGTCCTGACTTGGGACTTGACTTGGGACTTGGTTTAAGACTTGCTTGTCCTGACTTGGGACTTGACTTGGGACTTGGTTTAAGACTTGCCTGTCCTGACTTGGGACTTGACTTGGGACTTGGTTTAAGACTTGCCTGTCCTGACTTGGGACTTGACTTGGGACTTGGTTTAAGACTTGCTTGTCCTGACTTGGGACTTGACTTGGGACTTGGTTTAAGACTTGCCTGTCCTGACTTGGGACTTGACTTGGGACTTGGTTTAAGACTTGCCTGTCCTGACTTGGGACTTGACTTGGGACTTGGTTTAAGACTTGCTTGTCCTGACTTGGGACTTGACTTGGGACTTGGTTTAAGACTTGCCTGTCCTGACTTGGGACTTGACTTGGGACTTGGTTTAAGACTTGCCTGTCCTGACTTGGGACTTGACTTGGGACTTGGTTTAAGACTTGCCTGTCCTGACTTGAGAATGGTCAGTCTTGACCCGGGACTTGCCCGCTCGACTGGGGACTTGACTTCACTTCCAACGAACACGTCCCTCAGAAGTTCCCAGAGTTTGATCACTTTCACTTCCCTGTTTCACAGAAAAAGAACCCTCTCGTCATAGTGGGAGTATTTTATTTAAAGAAGTGAGATCACAGCAACAATCTTCCGTACTTCTATACTTTAACTTGTGAATGTCAAAGGAAGTGAACTTTTTGTTGTTTTCAAAGGCCATGAATGAACCTTTTAAATATCTAAATGTGACGTCACATCAAACCGACAAATGCAAACGTGGTATCTACACGTGAAGTTGTGAGAGACGTCCTCAGAAAACAGAGTAAACTCTTTGTGCATTTAAATAAACTGTAAAGTAAATGTCTGACATTCAACCAGGGAAACCCCGACGACACCACGCTCAGGATGCAGAAGGTGTAATTACAGCCGGAGAACGACGGCCTCTCCGCTGCTGCACACGTGTGTGTGTGTGTGTGTGTGTGTGTGTGTGTGTGTGTTGTTGTGAGGTCAGTGTCTTTGAGCCAAATCCTGTCTCCATAATCCCTTAAATGAACCTTGAAACAAACAAACCATATTTAACCTCAAACCCTGAAGCTAATTCACAAATAAACTCAACACTTGCTGTTAAAGTTCTAAACAGCGGAGGAAGTATTCAGAAGTACTAATACCACACATTTCTACTATTATATATTATGTGAGTATGTTATTATTACTCATGCATTCATGTAAAAGCAGGATTTTGCTGATGGAGTTGGTTGAACTATTAACTGATTGTTTTCATGATGGATGAATCTGCTGATTATTTTCTCCATTAATCGAATGATTGATTGGTTCGTTGTAAACATTATTACTGATACATTGATTATTTGATGCATCTAAAGCTGTCAGATAAATGCAGTGGAGTATGAAGTACAAGTACCTCATATTTATACTGAAGTACAGTAGTGCAACAGGAAGGCTGAGGAAGAAAGGACTCATGGGAAATGTAGTATAATAGCTTCTCATCAGCATTACAGTGATTCGCTCCCAGCAGCTGATTCATGAGTCCTGCAGTAGCAGCGAGGATTGTTTTATATCATAATGACACTCTTTGAGCGGGAGATGAAGATAAATAAATGCACGTGCACGAGAACGCGTACACATGCACGAGAACGCGTGCACGTGCACGAGAACGCGTGCACGTGCACGAGAACGCGTGCACGTGCACGAGAACGCGTGCACGACAACGCGTGCACGAGGACGCGTGCACGAGAACGCGTGCACGAGAGCACGTGCATTTATTTTTGTTCATAGAGCCTTCGATTAAGGTTTTGTCAGGATGAGAGTTCAAAAACCACAAACTGTGTTTTCTCTAATCAAAACCTGCAATTACAGCCGTAATAAACCAGCAAATCACTCAACACACTGTGTGTGTGTGTGTGTGTGTGTGTGTGTGTGTGTCCCTGCAGACGTATTGACTACAAGCTGAAGAGGCAGGACAGCACTAAGACGCTGCTGATAAAGACCGAGCAGCTGCTGAGGATCGAGGAGCACGACTTCGCTATGAGGCCGGGCTTCGGAGGTCAGACACACACTGTCTCTCTACACTTGTGAGGACGCCTCGTTGATATCATGTCATTATTAAACGTTTATGTTCACATTTTAACAAAGTGGTAAGTTCCTTCTTTTTTAGGATGAGTTTTTCTCAACTTCTTTATGTTTTGTTGCTGTTATAACACTCATAACTAACAGTCCTTTTATGAATTTAAATTTGTATTAGTTTAATTCATTTTAATATATTCTTCTTATTAATTGTCTTTTTACCTTTATTTCTTATCACTTTTACTGATAATGGGACATATCCTGTCTACAAGTATTTATTTTAATTCTATTTTTAGTATTTCTTTATATGTATACATCCTCTTTATTTATTTAAGAAAGGCCGTTCCCCTCTCTGGTGACCTGGGCTTCCCACTCCTTTGGAGCAGTGAGGAAACTCAAAAATGTCCTCACAAAGCGAGCAATACACACACACACACACACACACACACACCTCATTTCATCCTTGAAGATTTAATCCGCTCGCGTACGCGCTGGTTTGATGATGTGATGATGGGCACTGGGTCACCCAGACAACGGATGTGTTGATCCGAAAATCACCAACACTGACCCAGATTACACCATTGTGTGTGTGTGTGTGTGTGTGTGTGTGTGAGAGAGAGAGAGAGAGAGAGAGAGAGTATTAATGCATTTGAAATACAGTCGGACTCTGTGTGCTCACTCAAATGTGATTGTGTGTCCCTGTGTGTGTGTGTGTGTGTGTGTGTGTGTGTGTGTGTGTGTGCGTGTGTGTGTCGGGGCGATTCATGTGCACTAATCTGGATTATATTCCAGGTCTGGAGCAGATGGAGGGGGGGGAAACAAACTGAGTCTGCGATGGAGATCATCGGTATCAAACACACGACAATAGCTGAGCACAAACAGTTCATTCAAATATGTTCCTTTAAATGAGATATTGTGGATTTAATTAATATTCAAAGAGAGGAGATGAACGTAAAGTATCTAAGCATTACCCCGTCATGTGCAACATACCTTGGCAGTAAACGGTTCTGATTCTGATCTAGTATCAAAGTATCTAGTAAAGTAAAGTAATGAAGTACATATACACCTTTTTTTTAAATTTTCTGTGACTTGAATATTTCCATTTTTAGGAGACTGACTTCTTCCTTTACTGCATCTCTGAGGGAAATATTTGACTATAAATATCTAATATAACTTTTCATGGTTGTAAGAGTCGACTCTTGGTATGAACAGGATTCAAACTCTGGTCTCCGGTTCGTGATTGATCCTGACCGGAGAGGTTTCTACGACCACAAGAGGAGGCGTGTCACCAAAATGTAAACAGAGTTTAACATTTTTTGAACAAAGGACAATGCTGTCATTTCTCTGGTGATGACAGTCTCTTCCTTTCATCCTTTCATTGATCTCAAGACATGAAAATCTTCAAAAAACTAAAGTCTAAACTAAGTTTAGATCTAAACTAAACTCTTGTCACATTGATAACCTCTGCTTTGGACTGGACATCCTGGAAATACCTGGAAGGACTAAAACTTCTTTGAACCTTTGTGTTCAGTGTTTTTGTACGACGTGTTTTGTAAGATCCTCTTTTACTTACTAATTTTACTTACTTATTAATGTTTAGTAGCCTACAACCAACAGTCCAAACCAAAAGGAAAAGCAGCAAATTAATTGATTATTGGACTGATTGATTAAATGTATAACTAAACATATTTCGTATACTCGTCATATGTTTTGTGTAAAAATCTTAATTTGTAAAGTAACTAAAGCTGTAAAATAAATGCAGTGAAATAGAAGTATAAAGTGACATGAAGAGAAAAGATTCAAGTAAAATACAAGTACCCTCAGAAGTATACTTAAACGCAGTACTTCTACTAGACTCGGTTCTATAAGGTCGGTTGCCGTCCTGTCCTTCAGGGTGGGGACAACAACAGGGACTGTCTGTCCCACGGCCCTGTGGCATTTCCACCCACTGTAATTTTACACTGAAGGGAAATCTCATCTTTTTCTGCGTCAGATAAGCCTATAGCTGCTGAGAGTGTGTGTGTGTGTGTGTGTCTGAAGAGCGTGCCAACGTAGCCGTGCCAACGTAGCACCGTGCCAACGTAGCACCGTGACAACGTAGCGTTACAACGTAGCGTTACAACGTAGCGTGCCAACGTAGCACCGTGACAACGTAGCGTTACAACGTAGCGTTACAACGTAGCGTGCCAACGTAGCACCGTTACAACGTAGCACCGTTACAACGTAGCACCGTTACAACGTAGCACCGTTACAACGTAGCACCGTTACAACGTAGCGTTACAACGTAGCGTTACAACGTAGCGTTACAACGTAGCGTTACAACGTAGCGTTACAACGTAGCGTTACAACGTAGCGTTACAACGTAGCGCTACAACGTAGCGTGACAACTTGGCGTTACAACGTAGCGTGACAACGTAGCGTGACAACGTAGCGTGACAACGTAGCGTGACAACGTAGCGCGACAACGTAGCGCGACAACGTAGCGCGACAACGTAGCGTGACAACGTAGCCTAAACCCATCAGATAAATGTTGGAGTAGCAGTAGAAAGTACAAATATCTTCAATATCTAAATGTACTTTTTACAACCCACCACTGTTACATATATTCTGCCAGATGGATGTGACAAAAATGATTGTGTGTGTGTGTGTGTGTGTGTGTGTGTGTGTGTGTGTGTGTGTGTGTGTGTGTGAGTGTGTGTGTGTGTGTGTGTGTGTGTGTGTGTGTGTGAGACCTTCAGAGCAGAGCTTTGATTACATGGCCCTGTTTCAGCCCAAGCGTCCAGTGTCACACATGACTGAGTTGAGTCCGTATGGATTGTGTAGGAGTCTGACGTTCAGAGAATGACCTCTTTATCCCTCTCCACCTTTGACCTTTCACCTTCACCCCTCCTACTGGAGAGTCAAATCAAAAACAGAAACATCCCCCAAGCTGCATTATGCTGCTTATGACTGATATAAATCCTCCATCAGACTTATTGTGTTCGGATATCAAAGGACTCATTCTAAAAGTCTGATTATATTATGTCTCTCTGTGGTTGTTTTGTGTCTCTCTGTGGTTGTTTTATGTCTCTCTGTGGTTGTTTTGTGTGTCTCTGTGGTCATATTATGTCTCTCTGTGGTTGTTTTGTGTGTCTCTGTGGTCATATTATGTCTCTCTGTGGTTGTTTTGTGTGTCTCTGTGGTCATATTATGTCTCTCTGTGGTTGTTTTGTGTCTCTTTGTGGTCATATTATGTCTCTCTGTGGTTGTTTTGTGTCTCTCTGTGGTTGTTTTATGTCTCTCTGTGGTTGTTTTGTGTGTCTCTGTGGTCATATTATGTCTCTCTGTGGTTGTTTTGTGTGTCTCTGTGGTCATATTATGTCTCTCTGTGGTTGTTTTGTGTCTCTCTGTGGTCATATTATGTCTCTCTGTGGTTGTTTTGTGTGTCTCTGTGGTCATATTATGTCTCTCTGTGGTTGTTTTGTGTCTCTTTGTGGTCATATTATGTCTCTCTGTGGTTGTTTTGTGTCTCTCTGTGGTCATATTATGTCTCTCTGTGGTTGTTTTGTGTGTCTCTGTGGTCATATTATGTCTCTCTGTGGTTGTTTTGTGTCTCTTTGTGGTCATATTATGTCTCTCTGTGGTTGTTTTGTGTCTCTCTGTGGTCATATTATGTCTCTCTGTGGTTGTTTTGTGTGTCTCTGTGGTCATATTATGTCTCTCTGTGGTTGTTTTGTGTCTCTCTGTGGTCATATTACGTCTCTCTGTGGTTGTTTTGTGTCTCTCTGTGGTCATATTACGTCTCTCTGTGGTTGTTTTGTGTCTCTCTGTGGTCATATTACGTCTCTCTGTGGTTGTTTTGTGTCTCTCTGTGGTCATATTATGTCTCTCTGTGGTTGTTTTGTGTCTCTCTGTGGTCATATTATGTCTCTCTGTGGTTGTTTTGTGTCTCTCTGTGGTCATATTACGTCTCTCTGTGGTTGTTTTGTGTCTCTCTGTGGTCATATTATGTCTCTCTGTGGTTGTTTTGTGTCTCTCTGTGGTCATATTATGTCTCTCTGTGGTTGTTTTGTGTCTCTCTGTGGTCATATTACGTCTCTCTGTGGTTGTTTTGTGTCTCTCTGTGGTCATATTATGTCTCTCTGTGGTTGTTTTGTGTCTCTCTGTGGTCATATCACGTCTCTCTGTGGTTGTTTTGTGTCTCTCTGTGGTCATATTATGTCTCTCTGTGGTTGTTTTGTGTCTCTCTGTGGTCATATTATGTCTCTCTGTGGTTGTTTTGTGTCTCTTTGTGGTCATATTATGTCTCTCTGTGGTTG
The DNA here is from genome assembly GCA_024529925.1 of Ophthalmolycus amberensis. Lineage (NCBI taxonomy): Eukaryota > Metazoa > Chordata > Actinopteri > Perciformes > Zoarcidae > Ophthalmolycus > Ophthalmolycus amberensis. Next base: position 213,551 of record JAFEUB010001785.1, read on the forward strand.
TTTTGTGTCTCTTTGTGGTCATATTATGTCTCTCTGTGGTTGTTTTGTGTCTCTTTGTGGTCATATCACGTCTCTCTGTGGTTGTTTTGTGTCTCTTTGTGGTCATATTATGTCTCTCTGTGGTTGTTTTGTGTCTCTCTGTGGTCATATTATGTCTCTCTGTGGTCATATCACGTCTCTCTGTGGTTGTTTTATGTCTCTCTGTGGTTGTTTTGTGTCTCTTTGTGGTCATATTATGTCTCTCTGTGGTTGTTTTGTGTGTCTCTGTGGTCATATTATGTCTCTCTGTGGTTGTTTTGTGTCTCTCTGTGGTCATATTATGTCTCTCTGTGGTTGTTTTGTGTGTCTCTGTGGTCATATTATGTCTCTCTGTGGTTGTTTTGTGTCTCTCTGTGGTCATATTATGTCTCTCTGTGGTTGTTTTGTGTCTCTCTGTGGTCATATCACGTCTCTCTGTGGTTGTTTTGTGTCTCTCTGTGGTCATATTACGTTTCTCTGTGGTTGTTTTGCTTCTTTTCATCATCGTGCCTTCATCTCTTTGGAATTGTTTTGGTCATTTTAGTCTCTTTGTGTTCATTTTGTCTCTTATTTTGCATCTCTTTGCAGTTGTTATGGTCTTTCTTTAGCCTGTTTTGTGTCTCTTTGTAGTTGTTTTATGTGTCTTTGTGGTAATTTAGAGTCTCTTCGTGGCTCTTGACAGATATTTTAGGTGAAGGTCAGGGGGCCCCCTGACACTTTGGGCCCCGGGGCCTTTGTCTGGTGCTTCAGTAATCCATCCATGGCACAGATGGATGAGTTGGCAGCATTGTTTCACTGATGCTCAACAAACTGTCTGTCGCAGAACTAACCTCACTAATGACGTTGCCTAACACAATGTGACCACCTTCATCTGTCAAATGATTTCCTCAGTTAGTGAAACAGGCTGAACAGGAAGAACTACGACCTGCTTTTCCTCCAGTTTCCTGCTTTGACCACATGTTTTTCTTTCCTTCTCAAGCTCCGAGATAAAGATTTTTCTTTATTCTCTCCAGAACGTCTTAGGCTCACTGTGCAGATACAATATATTCATATTTTCCTGTATATTTCAGTTCCCGATATAAATAACTTGTCGCATGTTAATTCATGCTGAACAGTTTCTGATCGTTTGTGTCCAATAGACACAATGCTGTCTCTCCTTGTTGTGGACATCCATCAGTGCAACGTTGCCTCTGAATGTTTTACGGTGCAGCCACGGGAGCATTATGAGGCAATGGGCCCCTGAACACAGATAAGAAAAAGGTCCAACTTCCTCTCCGACAGAGGAGCAAAACACACAGACTTTATAGTTGTTTAGCTTGTTTTGTTGTTGTTTTTCGTCCCTTTGTCGTCATATTGTGGGTTCTTGAGAGACAGTTTGTGTCTTTTTGTAATGGCTTTGTGTCTCCTCGTAGTCGTTTTGTCTTTAAGTCGTCGTTTTTGTCCCTTCGTAGTCGTTTTGTAGGTGAGGACGAGGACAAACGAATAAAACAAACGTTGCGATAACTGTTCTGTTTTTTCAGTATGAATTTAAATGTATTGATGGTATATTTGTGCATGTATGTGGCTTCATGTGTATAGCATCCTCCCACCTGTCAGCCCCCAAACACTGTGTTCCCCCCAAAAGCCACGGTGTAATTCGAACACTGCACTGCAGCAGAAGCCTCTTCCTCTCAACTTGTTTACATCAGCTGATTAGAATAAGATGCATGCCCCGAGCAGACCAGGGTTCTCCACCACAGTGTTGAAACAGGATATATCTTCCGTAGTATCCATTTAGACCAGAAAGTGGAAAATGTATTTACGTGTCTCTGGTGCTAGATCTGAATTACTGCCCACGTTTGTTGTCCTCAGTCGTTCATAATCTTTAGATCTGGTCCTCAGTGTTATGTCTCAACCACTTCACAGTATGAGGAATATCTGCAATGTGCAAGAAAATAACAACAAAAGATTTGTAAAAATGTGCGTTCATGCAACTCGTTGAGTTACATTTGGAGACTCTATGCTCATGCAACATGTAGGTGTCTGGGAGTCTGGTTCAGTGGGGGTCTTGGGCCTTGTTGATGAGACTGTTCTTGTGGCGTGAGGTTTTGTCCTGATGGACCGCAGCCTCCTGCCGGTTGGGAGTGACCTACCCAGTTGGTTAACCGGGTGGGAGGGGTCGGCCACAAATCCTTCCTGCCCGCCTCGCAGGGTTCTGGAAGGGACGGCAGATTGCAGCCAATCACCTTCTCAGCAGAGCGATTGGTTCTCTGCGGTCCGCCCTGGTCGGGCCTCTGCAGTGATGGAGGAGGTGAGGATGGTTTGGTGATGGCGGCGTAGGAGTAGAGCAGGGTTGGGGGGAGGGGGAGTTGGCCTGGTGGCTTGTGGGGTTCCAGCTCTGAATGTTTTTTAAAATACGTTAAACAACTTTGTGGCATTTCCACCCTTTTGTATGTGTTTTGGTTAGATGTCTGAAATAAGGTCTGTGGTTAACGTAAGCTGAAGAGATTTTAACGTCTTTGCCGCCGACATCGTGATTTATGGTCGCTTTCAGCTTCAAGACACTTCTGGGTCAGGGAGCTGATGTTCAGGGTTCTGTGTGATGGAGGTGCCCAGGAAGCAGAAGGTCACACGTATGTTTGTAAATCAAGAAATAAAGGTGTTAAAAATAGAGCTCAGTGTTGATGTTTCATCATATGAATCTATAGAAAGCTGAACCGGACCTCCTTTTGCACGCGTTGCTCTATGAACTGGGTGTGACATGAGAAAAGGAAAGCAGTAAAGAGGAGGGAGGGAAGAAGGGATCGAGAGAGAGAGAGAGAGAGAGAGAGAGAGAGAGAGAGAGAGAGAGAGAGAGAGAGAGAGAGAGAGAGAGAGAGAGAGAGAGAGAGAGAGAGAGAGAGAGAGAGAGAGAGAGAGAGAGAGAGAGAGAGAGAGAGAGAGAGAGAGAGAGAGAGAGAGAGAGAGAGAGAGAGAGAGAGAGAGAGAGAGAGAGAGAGAGAGAGAGAGAGAGAGAGAGAGAGAGAGAGAGAGAGAGAGAGAGAGAGAGAGAGAGACCTTCTGCTTCAGGATTTTTCCCACCAAAGAGCCCTCGTTGTCGGGGTTACACTAAATGTTGAGTCCGCTCCGCTGGTGTTTCTTCTTCTTCTTCTTTATGTGCGTCATGTCGGGACAAAGCTGCGCTGCAGCCGGAGCTTTATGGTCCCGGCTGTCAGATGAACTTCATTAAATAAAGTGTTTATTGAGCTGCCGGCCTGCTAACATTCAAGTGGAATTAACACACTTTACATCCACAGAACGGCACACAGACACTTTCGAGTACATTGTTTCCTTGTTCTTGAGGGTGAAAACAGGAATGTAAGCCGGTAAACCACGTCCAGACGGAGGTCACAGACCCAACCAGTGTTTGTTTCTGTATCCTCAACCAGCAGACATGGTTTTAGAGATTTGCAGGTCAAAAGGCTTTTTCTTGATCTTTGAGCCCAATTTAATAAAATGACAACCCATTAGACCAGTGAGGTACCGCAACATGCAGAGACACGACTACAGGAACCCTTCTCTAGGCCTGTAGGTTAAAAATTACTTGTGCAACAACTCTATGTAGCCTAATACAATTAGAATTAATAAAATAATGGATGTTTTCAACAGGCGGCAACCTCCGGTTCTGAAAAGTGAAGCCGATGCTTCATGTGTTGAAGCTGCATTCTCTCTAGTGTCCACCAGGGGGCGACTCCTCTGGTTGTATAGAAGTCTGTGAGAAAATGACTCTACTTCTCTCTTGATTTATTCCCTCAGTAAACATTGTAAACATGAGTTTATGTCTCAATCTCTAGTTTCAAGTCTTCTTCAATACAGCATGATGTTCATTTAGTACATTATGGTCCATTTAGAGTCACACAGACCATAAAGCAGGGGATGCTTTAGGGCGGGGCTACCTTGTCTCTGCGTCGCCATGTCACTCCTCAGTCCAAATGGTCACTTCTGTTCACTGGTAGCAAAAAACAAAATGGCGGTGGCTTAAATGCTGGTCTGAAAGCTTCAAAATGTCAGTCCACAAACCAAACAATGACTATGTCCTCTTCTTATATTCAGGAACTTAACTTTGACAGAACTCTGTCTTTGTCTCTTTCTTCTCCCTCATTTCTATTTTTTTTCTTCCTCTAAAATCTTTTGTAACTTCTCTTTATAAATGAAGTTTCCTGAACAGTCTAGATGTCTAGATTACATAGAACAGTTTTGTCCACAGCATTAAAATAACGATACTTCAATGTGCAGTCAGGACCCGCTGCACATTGAAAACACTCCCATTTGACCTGCACATCACCTAAACGAGCTCAGTGAGGCTGATGAAAGTTCACCGCTGTCAGAAGTGATTTATTATGTTAGCCAACATCCGCGACGGCTCATTCTTCTTGTGCATTCCCGTCATTGTGAAACTTTTAAATGTGTCCTGAAAGAACGTGCTGCAGATAGAGACGTCACATTAGTTTAAGACGACAGTGAATCATTGCCGATGCTTTCTGGTCGAGTCAGGAATGAGCTGCAGGCCGCAGCAGTGGATGAATCCTAAAATTAGACGATTTTTTTTGGTGAGGAAAAAAAGAGCAGCGTCACAGATGATGTTGATGTTGACGAGCTGCGGCGAAGACGAAGGATGTTGTTGACCAGAAAGAGGTTTTATGGAGTCGATACAGACGATGAGATTGAAGAAATACACGTGATAGAAGCTGCTGAACGACGTTTGACATGCTGTCATTTATTCCATATCAGTAACGTTGAGAGAAGCCTCTGAAGCAACAAACAACTCTGCTGCAGGTTTTCTGATGCTGCAGAGTAAAAACACATCACTGTCTTTAACCTTTATGCATTCTTCCAACGTTATCACCAACAATTCTTTACTGAATATAATATGAAATGTATTAGGACAGTTGACTTGTAATCTGTGGATTGATGACCTTAATTACACCCAGCGAAGTGTGCAGGTGGTTGTGGAACGCCTCAGGTGATGTGAGGCTGTTCTGAAGTGCGGCGGCATTGATTTATGAGTTCTGACTCACTGACTTTCAATGATTTTGTGGTTTCAGGTGCAGCCATCCCCGTGGGCATCGATGTGCAGGTGGAGAGCATCGACAGCATCTCAGAAGTCAACATGGTGAGATTTTAAACAACTTCATTTCCAGTTTGATGAACTGTTGAAGGTCTGCATGTAGTCTGGACACGGTCCCCCTCAGGCTGAGAGGTCGATGAGTCTGTCGGCTCTCAGCTCCCAAAATAAAAAAGACGAGATCTTACAGATATACTACAAAGTATGACGACTTCTTTCCAATTTAGTTCCACTTTGCTCACAAATATTATTCATTTTACCAGGATTTAATACTTTGTTAAAGTCCTCTTTGTTCAATCTTATCTTCCAGCATTATTTCATACAGATCCACGCTTTAAAGCATTAGAACAAACTATGCAAAACAAACCGAAAAGGAAAGAAAAATAACAGGAAACAGCAGAAAAAGACATCATATCAGTAATGATGAAGATACAAATAAATGGTATGTGAACGAGTCACAGAACACGAGACGCATCCTATTATATATACTTGTTTCTTATTATTCTGGATGCTTTCACTTCTCTAAAACTCCTTTAAATGACACAACCAGAGAAGTAAAAATGACTCCTTGAACTATTCACATCTTTGTGTTGGAGGAATACTTCTCTCCCTAAATGACTCATGAACCAGATCAAACCCGTTACCTCCTCCTGCAGGACTTCACCATGACTCTCTACCTGCGTCACTACTGGAAAGACGAGCGGCTGGCGTTTCCGTCCCGAACCAATCGGAGCAGGACGTTCGACTCGCGGCTGGTGAAGAAGATCTGGGTCCCCGACGTCTTCTTCGTCCACTCCAAGCGCTCCTTCATCCACGACACCACCATGGAGAACATCATGCTGCGGGTCGACCCCGACGGAAACATCCTGTACAGCGTCAGGTAGGCGGAGGAAAAGTGGAGGTAAATCAAACAAGCAGACTTGAAGATGCTTCTGAGGTCATATTTGGACTGAGGAGGAGTGACGTAGACACTGTATACGTCTCTGTTAGAGACATGTCGATCTCTATGTAGCCCCGCCCTAAAGCATCCCCTGCTTTATGGTCTGTGTGACTCTAAATGGACCATAATGTACTAAATGAACATCATGCTGTATTGAAGAAGACTTGAAACTAGAGATTGAGACATAAACTCATGTTTACAATGTTTACTGAGGTAATAAATCAAGAGAGAAGTAGAGTCATTTTCTCATAGACTTCTATACAACCAGAGGAGTCGCCCCCTGGTGGACACTAGAGAGAATGCAGCTTTAACTCATGACGCTTTGGCTTCACTTGCCGCCTGGTTGAAATATTTTACTGGATAAGAGACAACTTTGACCTGCTGGGGAAGCTGGAGAAAAAGATCCGGGGCTCACCAAAGTCATCAGGATTCATCCTCTGGGGAACATGAATATCTGGACTGAGTCACGTGACAGATCATCCATCGAGCCGTGCAGCTAGCGGGCTACAAAAGAAGCTGATAACACATGATCCTTCTTCCATATATGTCATTCTCTTAATGCCTCTAATCTAAACCATGAACCTCTTCATCTACTTCTGCGCTCTAACACAACTATTGGGATTTTAATTTCAAGTTCGTGAGACCAAAGACTTTGAGAGATTGAAGGTGAAGCTCGGGTTTCCTTGATGACAGCAGGAAGTGTGTATTTAAAGTGTTGTGTTGTTTGTGTGTTTTCAGGGTGACGGTGACGTCGCTCTGCTCGATGGACTTCAGCAGCTTCCCTCTGGACACACAGAACTGCTCTCTGGAGCTGGAGAGCTGTGAGACACACACACACACACGCGCACACACCTACACACACACAGACACACACACACGCACACGCGCACACACACACATCTACACACACACAGACACACACACAAACACACACGCACACGCGCACACACACATCTACACACACACACACACGCATGCACACACACAGACACACACACGCGCACACACACACATCTACACACACACAGACACACACACACGCGCACACACACCTACACACACACAGACACACACACACGCATACGCGCACACACACATCTACACACACACACACGCATGCACACACACAGACACACACACGCGCACACACACACATCTACACACACACAGACACACACACAAACACACACGCACACACACACGTGCACACACACCTACACACACACAGACACACACAAACACACACGCACACATCTACACACACACACACACACTGTCACACACACACACACACTACACTTTGAGGTGACACGTGCGCAACAAAAAAAGTAAAGGTGGAAAGTTTAATTTTGAGGTACTTGTACTTTACTTGAGTATTCCCATTGCCTGCTACTATACACTTATACTTTACCAATTATATATATATGTATATATATTATACTGAAATAGACTTTCACTTTAATACTATTTCTACACAGTAGTATTGATACTTTTCCTTTCTTAAATAGTATGCATATATTCCACGTCTGAAAAATGAATAAACTCAGGATGAACTCAGACGACGGCCAATAAATAGAGTTCTCCTCTTTCCACTTTTCTACCATGACACTGAACACCTCTCCCCCCCCACAGATGCGTACAATGAGAACGACCTGATGCTTTACTGGAAGAACGGAAACGACTCTCTGAGGACGGACGAGATCGTCTTGTCTCAGTTCTTCATTGAGCATTTTCACGCCTCCAGTGGCCTGGCCTTCTACAGCAGCACCGGTGTGTGTGTGTGTGTGTGTGTGTGTGTGTGTGTGTGTGTGTGTGTGTGGGGGGGGGTGTGTGTGTGTGTGGGGGGTGTGTGTGTGTGTGTGTGTGTGTGTGGGGGGGGGGGGTGTGTGTGTGTGTGTCTGTGTCTGTGTCTGAGTGATGTATGAAAAATGTTTTTTGGATCAAATCCCTGCAGCAGCTTCAACATCTGGTGGAAAGCCTGAACCCAGAAGAGGCTGTTTTATAATGAAATGTTCACCATTGGTGTCTCCCCCGTCTCTCCCTATGTCTCTCTCCCTCTCGCTCCCTTGTGTCTCTCCCTCTCTCTGTCTCTCTCCCACGTCTTTCTCCCTCTCTTTCTCTCCCTCTCTCCCCATCTCCTTCCCTCTCTCCCCTCTCTCCCCGTCTCTCTCTCTCTCCCCCGTCTCTCCCTCTCTCCCCCTTCTCTCCCCCAGGTTGGTACAACCGTCTGTTCATTAACTTCATCCTACAGAGGCACATCTTCTTCTTCATGCTGCAGACGTACTTCCCCACCATGCTGATGGTGGTCCTGTCCTGGGTCTCCTTCTGGATCGACCGGAGGGCCGTCCCAGCACGCGTCTCTCTGGGTAATACATAAATATGTATATATATATATATATATTTATGTATTACCCAGAGAGATATATAATTTATGTATTACCCAGATATATATATATATATATATATATATATATATATATATATATATATATATATAAAAAAAATATATATATATATATATAAATAAAAAAAATATATATATATATATATAAAAATATATATATATATATATATATATATATATATATATATATATAAAAAAAAATATATATATATATATATATTAAAAAAAAAAATATATATATATATATATATATATATATACTAGGGGTGTAACGGTTCACAAAACTCACGGTTGGGTTGGGTACGATACAGTGGAGCCACGGTTCGGTACGTTTCGGTACAGTAGAAAACTATAAATGCCAGAGAAATGTACTTGATTTTAAAATATATTTATTCATTACAACTAACATCATAAAGTTATTCTTTGACTTTGAACAATGATGGAACTATACCTGAGTGACTCATCTTCTGGGGTGTCTTCTTAGCAACACATAAAACTAAAACTGCTCCTTAATGTTATGTAGTATTGTTACTTACATCTTGCAAAAGAGATTTTTAATCTCAATGGGACTACCTGGTTAAATAAAGGTTTTAAAAAATTTTTTTTTTTTTTAATATTTTTTTTTTTTTAAACGTATTCGGTTCGTCATGCGTACCGAACCGTGAGCCTCGTACCGAACGGTTCAATACGAATACGCGTACCGTTACACCCCTAATATATATATATATATGTATATACATATTTATGTATTACCCAGAGAGATATATAATTTATGTATTACCCAGAGATATATATATATATATATATATATATATATAAATATATTCAAAGTTGGACTTTCCCCCCCCCCCCTCCCCCTCCTCCTCCTCCTCCTCCTCAGGTATGACCACAGTGCTCACCATGTCCACCATCATCACCGGAGTCTCCTCCTCCATGCCTCAGGTAGCTGCTGTGTTTGTTTGTCTGTCAGCAATTTATGTATTCTACAGAATTGCCTCTTTGTTGTTTTATTGTCTCAGTGAGATAACTTTGGACCTTGATTTTTGAAAACTACAAATTTGTTTATATCCAAAATAAGGCTTTGAAGCCGTATGAATACCTTCATGTTAGGAAATAAATCCAGATATTTGTCTCTGTCCCAGAGTGGAGCATTAAGCTCTTTATTCTACATTTGTTGTGCGTTGACTTGAACTGGACGTGGTTCCAGGTGTCCTACGTGAAGGCGGTGGACATCTACCTGTGGACCAGCTTCCTGTTTGTCTTCCTGTCTGTGATCGAGTATGCGGCGGTGAACTACTGCACCACTCTGGAGGAGATGAGGAAGATGAAGAGGGGGAAGGTCAGCAGCAGGTTATCACTGAGGGACGTAGTTCACTCAATGTCTCCCTCTAGTGGACACACTGGGACATTACACCCTGCAAGAGGTTAAGAGAGTATTGTTAATAAGTACATTTACTACATATAGTGCACTGCAGTACAATGTGGAGGTATCTCTACTTCATGACACTTTATTTTTCAACTTCACTACATTTATAATGAATATAAAAACATTTAATATTACCTTTAAAAATCAATCGCAATGTTACTTTTCTATTTTATTTTACAAGATGTTTCTGTTGAACCTTTGTTGTTATTCTATTTCACACTGGTGTAAGTATTACCACTTGAGCACTTTATATTTATTACTTTTATTCATGAACTTATAAGAGAAGATAAGAGAACTTTTAAAATGTGATGCACTGTGTTTTTTAAAATATATTTCATGGTTTCATCTTGTGATATGTAAAGATTTGCTTATTTTTTTCATCTTAAATGACTGTGATGTTTGGACTGTTGATCAGACATTTGAACCATAAAAGATATAGATTACTTAGCGTTAAACACAATCAAAACCCCACATTTCCTCTCGAGAATGTGTAAAGTTACAGGCCTAAAAATAGGGCTAGGGCTATAGAGGTTTAAGTAAAAATGTTAATCTAAAACTTAGACGATACTCAGTATTTTTTTGCCGTCTTCATGTTTCAGATCCCGTCCACCTTCAACGCCAGCCAGGCGATGGCCTTCGACGGCTGTTTCCACGATAACGACGTGGAGCTGACTCACTTCTCCCGCGCGAAGCCCACCCTGACCTCCGACCCCGGGGCCCCGGACGTCCGGCCCCCGGAGGGGACCCGCCTCCGCCGTCAGCGGTCCGTGCGCGAGAACGTGGACCTGTTCGTCAGCAACAGCTACATGATCGACTCGTACTCCCGCCTGGCCTTCCCTCTGTCCTACCTGCTCTTCAACACCATCTACTGGAGCCTGTACTCCTGATGCATGCTGGGGGATTCCTGCGCGGGCACCTCACTGCATCAATCTCTTCGTCACTGATCGTCTGCTTTACGCAAGAGATAAAAGCACTCGGACTCTGAACCCTTCATATGTTTAAACGGGACACAGGTTGAATTCTGAGTAATGAATGTTCATTTATTTATTTATTTAAACTATTTTATTTAGACCTTCATGTTGACCAGACTATAATAATACACAATAAATGAAATACAACAGAACACCTGAAAACTAACACCTGGCTAGTTAGGTTTATGTTTGACTACTTTTAGTCGAACAAAATTAAGTTATCAGCATTTTTCAATGGTATTCCTGTAGCAGAGACTTTTATTTTAGGAAATACAATTTACGGAGAAGTATACTGAACAATACCTGAATAAATAAAATAAGAAAAATACAAGTCAATATTTAATATAGGATATTTTTAGCAAAATCTATGTTGCTATAATATTGACAAATCCCAGACTATGGATTATTTTATTTTTTAAACAACAGGGGGAATATGTAAACAAACTAGCATTTAATTAAAGGTACGATTAATATTTGGTAGTTATCAGGACTGACATTGGTGGAAATAATACAAATATTTTATATTTGTATGGCAGTTTTTGACAGAATTGTTTTTCCTCTCAGGACATCGGAGCAACTTTTTTTAAGAACACATGACCAACACGTTTTCAACATTTAATTAACTATTTTTTATCATTTTTTTCCCCATTTGACTACTTTTAGGTCACCAACATATTTTTCAAAACATTTCAACACTCCTTCAGGATTTATCTCAAGTAGTGGAGTAGTTTAATTTTCGTATTTAACATTTAAATGATAAAACAATGTGATTATTTTTGTTTTCCTGTCAAAATCTCCTGTGGGTGGATGGAAGATGCGTTTGAGGTCTCACGGCTTCTGTATTTCTAAAACCCTGTCCACATCCCAGCAGGTGTAACTGTTATTAAAAGTATATTTTCCAACATTCTGATTTCAATTGAAACGCACTGTTCCGTAGCAAGTGTAAAGTGCAGTTTGTCTGATTAATTGTTCATGAGAGTGCTCGTGTGGTCAGGAAATCAACAATAACGGGCGTTTTTTAATGCGCATGCGCTAAGAGAAGTACCGCAAACACACCGCAAGAAAGCCAGAAATCAAGCGTGACTTTCAACGCAGCAAGGAGGAGGAGGAAGCGGAGGCAGAGGACAGGTAACAGGACAGGTGACAGGTGACAGGTGAGTTTACTGCAACACGCTCAATGAAAACAGCTCCAACGTGAAGTTTAGTTATGGTAGCATAACATTAGCATTTAGCTAACAGTTAGCCTCGTTGTAACGTTCTATTTGTGGACGGTGGCCAGCTGAAGCTAACGGTAGCTAGCTAGCGGTTAGCAACGTTGGAGACGCCCGTTAGCTGCCTCTGCGCCTGAAATTATCGTTTAAATTCCGGAAGAGAAGACGTTGAAAACTCTTAATATATTTAACTTAGCTAACTACACCAACGTTTTGGCTGTGAAACTGTTTTAAATTGAAAATAATAAGTCTCTTTGAATGGGAGGAGTTTATAATAATAGTAAGTCAACCTACCGTTATCTTAACTGTTATAGAACATTAGCACGTCAGTTAGCCAGATCTAACGGTCCATTTTGCCGTTAATAATATCAGTTTATCAGTTTAACAGAACAAAAATATGAGAAATGAATGCTTTTTTTTCCACATGAACTCTTTAAGGATTGTCACTAAATTAATTAATCCAATTTGATCTGAAGTGAAGTAAAAACATCTCAGAATCCTGATTAAAAGGTTAAATTAATCGAAACGTATACAAAGTGTTTATGGATATACTGAGTTGAGCTGCTCATTAAGTTTCCTTGTTGTGAAGATGGTTGGAAGACAGTTAAGATGGTAAAGTAATGAGAAGTTAGATAATTGTTAATTATTCACACATTTCCTGTTTGACGGTCCTTTCTCTTAACCTGTCTGCTAAAAGTGATGTGAATTAATGATCTCATAAAGGTTCATGTCAGCCTTTTAAAATGAAGCAAATGATAACAAAGGAGTGTGTTCATCGATCAACAGAAAACGAACTGATTAGTGTTTTGATATATTGCTCATGACCCTAAATCTCCCTGTTACGAGTTTAAAAAGTGTCACTTCAGGTTGGACCAACATGATCTGTTTGCTTTGAATGTTGTAGCTTCTGTATTTAATTCTACATTGTTCAGTAGTTCGTAGAACATTTGAAGCCATAATTTGATCTGGTAATTTGTGATTTCTTTCATCAGAAGTAGTCCTTAGTGGCCACAAACACACATAATGTTATGACTCTTCACTTTACAGCAACAGTTTCTGTGTTGACCACATGACGTCACACCACAATCCTCTGTGTCCAGCTGATCTACAGGAGCCGTTACCCCTGGGAGCGCTGGGTCCTGCTTACTACTACTTCATCCAGGTACTGAAACAAGAATCAGCTGCTCTGGTCTTCTCACTGCTCCTTCTCTAGACACACGAGCTTGTTTACAATCAACATCACTGTCTGACAACCCAAATATTTATTATATTGACCAATATATACATATATTATTACAGAATCCAAAATTACAATCGACACCCTCGATTTAAAATAGAGAACCTTTTTAACCTTTAACAGGGGGAGAAAGGGATCCCTGTTTCAGGGCAGACAGACAAACAATATATGTGTATAAAGTAGAAAGAAATAACAGCATTAAAAAGTAATTGTTGAACAATAAATGAATTATTTTAAACTATACAATTGACCGGGACAACTACAGGAAAACCTGATTAATTGTTGGGGCCCGAATGGCCTTGTGAGGCAGGGAGGAGGGAGGGAGGAGGGACGCTGAAGCAGAACTGATGTAAATCAAAGGGAAAGGTGTCAGTGGGAGGGAAGGATACGAGAATGAAAGGACGGGAGGAAGGGACAAGGGGGAGTTTCAGGGAGGGAGAGGGAGGAGCGGACACTGCTGCATTACTGCTCTGTGATTGGTGGTGACCCCTCTCAAACTGTAGCCTAACTAGGGCTCCCATACATTCTCTCACACACACACACACATAAAGTAGTGTGCGGCCCTCTGTTGAGTGGCAGGGACATGTGAGCGCCTTCACATTTGCTATTCTGGGTAGGGGAGGGGAAAAGTGGGAGGGAAGGGGAAAGAGGCGAAGCGGGGGAGCAGAGGGTCTTTTCTCTTTCTGCCAGTGGCTGAGCGGTCGTGAGGAGCTGCTCATGATTCTGTCTCGTGTTGTGTAGCCTCTTAGTGTGCGCGGACATAGCAGTCTTGTGCTTTATTCCCATTTTAGGCCGGAGAAGATGGGATGCTGCTTTAGTAAGGAGCTCAACCCCGGCCTGCCGAGTGAGAGGTGCGGTCTGTTACAGCCCCCACTGCACAACGGGCTGAGTGAGGTGACAGACCGGGTCAGGCAGCACGCAGGGGCTGTGGCTCAGCATGTGTGCTTGAACGAAGAGGACACATGTGTGGCAGACGGACCGGCTCAGAGGAAGACAAGGGAAGTCAAGGAGGGACATCCAGAACTGGGGACGGATTCGGCCGAGGTCAGCAGGGACAGCACCACGCGGAGCGAGAGGGGTCTTAAACCGGCCGGCTCTCACCAGGAGAACGAGGCTATTATTAACACAACCGACACAAACATGCATTCAAACACGGACACAGAGACACATGCTGCTAGGCCCAGCTGTGGACCGGCACCCTATATGGAGGTGCCCACGCGGAGTCCAGCCAAACAGAAGATTTTGGAGAATGCCACCCTCAGGGCTCTGTGGTTCAATCAGCTCCCAGACGGGCAGAAGCACAAACCGTCAAAATGTTTGTCAGCTCCCGCCAGGTTACCCTCTCGCTCTGCTAACGGCCAGAGCGACGTCACGGAGCGCCAGGCGTCCGATGAACAGCCGCAGCGGGGTTCCCCCAACGCTGAGCACGAGGAGGAGGATGAAGGTGAGGAGGTCAGTGTTGGCACAACGGCGCTCTGTCAAGGTTTCGAGAGCAGGACCCGGAGCTTCTACAGCATATGTTCCATCGACGCCGACGATCTTGAACACGACCACCAGTCCCAAACAGCTGGAGCGACACACTCGCTGCACACAGCTGAAGGAGGAACAGCTGCTCTGCCCTGTATGGTGGAGTCTCCAGTCTCCAGCCAATCACACATGGAGGCATCCACAGTCCAGGACCAGATGTACGTCACAGAATCTAAAAGGGCCGGCCAGTCACACGACGAGGATCCAGCTGCAGCACAGTCGTCCACCGTCCCATCACAGACACACTCAGACAGTTCCCTCTCATCAGAGGAGACCCCCTCACCTCAGCCTGTAGACTCCCCCAGTGACCCGCTGACCCCGTCCAGCAGTCAAATCACCAGCGAGGAACCTCCGGCGTCCGCTCCAGACGGCACTCAGCCTGAAGGTTTGAACGAACAGACGGCTGCAGAGGATGAGTCCAAGGATTACATGTTGATGACGTCACACACAGATCAAAGTGCATGTGTGGAGGAGGACGATGAACTTGTGCGGGGTGAGACGGGGAGAGGTGTGTGTTTAGTGGGAGAGAGTGTGTACTTAGTGGACCGCAGGGCAGCAGAGGAAACACTGGTTGGTTTACAGGAGGAAGAGTTGGATTCTGACTTCAATCCTTTGGACGATCATCTGCTAACAGAGCAGCACATCCAGAGTTCTACACCGGCAGCTGAAACTCCTGAACTGGACACTTCCAGCCCGAGTCCTTCAAAGCCTGAGCTCCACCTCGACCCGCCGCACAGGGAGGAGTTTGTTCCTCTTCTGTCTGGACAGAGCGAGGTGGACAAACCCTCCATGCAGGGCGTGGCCATCCCTGTGAGCGCCGGCAGAGTCCACAGTGAGGAGGAGGCCGACGTTGGACACAGCGGAACAGCAGAGACGACTCTCACCTCGGTGTCCTCCGTGTCCTCCGTCTCAGTCGTGTCTTCACTGCCCGTTGAACTCGCTGCCTTTTCCTGCCACACACATCTGCCCCCTCTCTCAGACCTAAAAACCACATCTCACCAGTGTGACTCCATCACATCCGACCAATTAGATGTCAGTTCAAACAATCCAGCGTTTAAACTGAGCGGCATGAAGCCTCCCAGTCACGATGTGGAGGCTCCATTCGCTGACCCTGAGCTCAGTGGCGAACAGCTCAACAGCTCTGATGTGAAAACTGAAGCTTCTGTGGTCTCAGACGAGCCTCTTCAGGATGTCCTCATGAGCAGAGACGAAACAAAAGCAGAAATCTGTCAGAACAGCAGACATGTTGAGAGAGATGACGTTCCAGATGTTTCACCTGAAACGGACCCAAACAGTTCCCTGTGTTCAGAGCAGCGTGAGTGTCAGAGCTCCCCAGAATCATTCACCTCCAGTGTTTCCTCCGAGTGTGTGCAGCCTGAAGTGGACCTGCAGCATGAAGCCGCTGCCTGTTTACCTCAAACTACAGACTCATCAGATGGAGTTAATGGGATAAAGACTCGCGTGTTACAGGAGGAGACGTCTGCACTGAGCAGCAGTATTCCTCCAGAAACTCCCGATCATTCAGCTCCTGAGACTTTGGCCCAGGACAGTGACACCTGTGACGACTCCTTCGTGATTCTTAGTGACTTTAGCTGTGCGGAGGACCAGGACTCGGACCGTGCCGTGATCTCCGTGGACCCGTCTCAAATCGACGTTTATGCCTCGACTCCGTCGCATGAGATCCACTTCCTGGGTCACGAGCCGACGGCGACCGCCGAGGAGGGAGAGAGAGAGGGAGGGATGAGGGAGATGGTGTCCGAGCTGCTGGGAGATGACGCGGACTCCTCCGTCTGCCGCATGTACCCCCAGACCTGGATCCAGCTGGGTCTGGATGAGACCTGCGGGGTCTGGGCCCAGGGCGCGTCTGACGAGGGCTCTGACGTGGAGCAGATCCCGGATCAGGTCTCAGAGATGCAGCCGTCGATGGCTCTGCTGGGAGCGTACCCCTTCAGCACAGTGATGCCTCAGGGACGCTGTGTGTGGGACTGGCACACAGACTGCTCTCAGTCTGTAAGTGTTGTTAGGGTTTCGTGTCTTATTCCCAAAATAACTCAACGTCTTTACAGAGACGAGGGCTCGTTGTTCATTGAACAGTAATAATGTGAGATCAGCCTTAATGTTACAACGTTAAGTGAACTGAAGATGAAACTCAACAGGTGGATGAAGATGTGACGCTCTCGTTTATATCCGAGAGTAAATCTGAAAAGATGCTTTCTTCCTCTTTACTGTTCACTTTGCATTGAGTGAGATTAAATAGTTTCATTATATATTAATATGTTATATTATATTTAGTTTTGTCTCATTGACTCTGATCCAATGAGAGCTGCTTTAAGCCTGCTGCCTAATCTTAACTTTATTATTCACTTTCTTTCACAAATATTTCCATCACTCATGATGTTCTTATTCTCATAAACACATCTGATTTAACGCTTCATGTTGGATTAATATTCTGAACATTGGGTCTTCTTCTCTCAGGGACCTGTGGCCCCCAGCCTCAACCCTGATGCTGAGGCATGGACCAATCACGGCTTCAACCTGGACGTCGCTGGCCCCGCCTACCTCCAGGCTCAGCAGCCATGGCTGCAGTTCCCCACCGTCGTGACCAATCAGGGAGGTGAGCTGGCGTTAAACACACCGTCTGCTCTGAGTCACACCGTCTGTTCTCTTTCTCACAGCTGTCTCTGACGGCATACTTTTCTTTAATGGGAAAATGAAATTTTATGTCGAGATAAAACACTATTAAATAACTTTTTCCCCAGAACTGCGCCAGGTTCCAGGACAACTCGAATCCAACTGAAAGTGTTTTACTCCGTCTGTGTCGCTGTGTTCATGAAGTGATCACGAACACGAGAGGAATCGTTTCAACCATCTCTCGTCTTCAGTGTTAAAATGAGGAAACAGCTTTGCTGGATGAATGCTAATTGTTCCTACGATTTTTTTTTAATCTTTAGGATACGAGCCGGCGTTCCAGCTGGAGAACGTGGGCCTGACGGAGATCGAGGTCGATCGCAGAACACTAGAGAACCAGATGCTGTCTGCTGAAGCTCCTCTTGTCAACGGAGAACCCACTGACTCACCTGTCACAGGTATCAATCCAGTGTAGTGGTCTATATCCAGTTTATATGGTTCACCTAATGAACCATGAAGTAATAATGACTTCCTGTGATTCCAGATGAGAGCATCGAGCAGCTGAGGAGCGTTTTGGAGTCCTGCCTGACCAGGTAACCACTCACCTGGTCTCTGTTTATGTCCTTTAAACATATTAACATGAGACATCGATACTAAGCATACATTCAACACTGACTTAAAGGCGGCTTCCAGGACCTATGTTAGTAGTTTATTGATTTGACCTACCATTTAACAGCTGTTTAGTTTGTTGTTGGTTCCAACACGTGGAACATGTCACCTCTCATCTCTCCACAGGGAGCACCTCAGTAACGACCTGTACCTCAACTCCCAGATGGACGACGACCAGTACGTTCCCATCGCGACGCTGGCCAGCCTGGACCGGATCAAGAGTCTCAGCACGGACCTGGACCTCATCTCAGACATCTTGAAATGTCAGTGTTCATGTTTAGATGTTGGTAATCTACGATGCTCTACTGTGAGGAGTTTGTGCTGAGTCTCTCCTCTCATTGGTCGACAGCTCTGCCGACGGTTCAGGTGACTCCATGTGGACAGAAGGTCCGAGCCAATCAGAGCCGCTGTGTGATCATCCTGAGAGAGATCCCCAACACCACACCTCAGGAGGCAAGGAACCCACAACAACCCCTCCTCTCCTTTCCTAGCTCTGCTCTGCTCCCTTCTCCCCTCCTCTCGTCTCTCCTCTCTTCCTAGTAAACTCATGCTTTTCACTTTGACCGGTGTGTTTGATGTCTCCGTTGTGCTGCAGGAAGTGGAGTCTCTCTTTGACGTGGAGGACCTGCCACAGTTCCTGAGCTGTGAGTTTGTGAGCAACGATAACTGGTTCATCACTTTCAAGTCAGAAACCGACGCACAGCAGGTGAAACACTCTTCTGCTTTATCTTTATCTGACACTGTGCGGAAATAACAACTTTAAACACAATGAATACGCAGTGTTCAATTGTTGGTTTAAGAATTTAAATATCAACCTTTTATGAATGGCAAACATGTTGTGATCTCATTATTTAATCACTGAAGTCATGCTTTTGATGTTGTCAGTTTGTATATTTCATTCAGTTCCAAACTGTTGTTTGTGTGATTTGAAAGTATATTCACTCTGTCCCGTCTCTGCTCACGTCTTTAGGCCTACAGGTACCTCAGAGAAGACGTCCGGGAGTTCCAGGGAAAGCCCATCATGGTGAGGATAAAGGCCAAAACCATGGCGGTCCCTTCCTTTGCTCCACAAAACAGCTACAGACCCCCCCAGCTGGACCAGTGCAGCGGACATTACAGCTCCTACTTCCCCCCAGGAACCTACCAGCAGCCCTGCCCCCCCCGGCTGCTCTTTGACCCCACCAACGAGGCGTGGGCTTCGGCTGCGACGGGATACCAGGACTGTGCCCAGGTGAGAGGTGTATTAAGACATCGGAGAGAGAATAATCCCGTCACGAGCAGAGTGATGCAGCGCTTTGTTGTTTCTCTCAACAGCAAACATTGATGAACGACTTGATCAACGGATTTTCCAACTTCAGACCGTACAACCCTCACAGGCCGAGGTAGATACCGCTGTTTTCATCACGATACTCGTAGTGATGCGTCTTTTTGTGATCCCGGTGTGAATATCCACTGACGGCCATCATGACCCATCTCCTCCAGGAGAGGCTCGAGGGGGTCGAACTCCAGAGACCGTTGGCAGTCCAATCAGAAGGACTCGTCAGAGCAGACGCCAGCAGAGCGCTCGTCCTCTCCCATGACGCCGGGTCGAGGGCGGTCGCGGGGCAATGCGCGCCGTCAGAGCCGAGGGGGAAGGGCTTCCACTTTTGATCGAGGAAGGTAACAAAACATCAAGGCAGAGGAACCCCACCTGTGTTTACAGTTCCTGTGTTGTTTCCATGGTCTAGGAAAGTTCAATCCTCTATGGAGCGTGGCGGTCCAGTCCTGATACTGGACTAACTAATACAGTTCATGTAGTTGTACCTCCTGTCGAGGCTCATGATGCGACACCTGTTTTAAATTCAGTCACATCAACCTTCCACTATCAGAATAACTAACGCTGTGGTGGGACATAGTTTGCTTTCACACCTGTGAAATAATAAGCTGTTGTTGGCTCAACTGATCCAAACAGAACCAGAGTCAGTCTGAACCGGATCACACAGGTCTGATGTGGATTCACTGGTAATGACAGTGAAGAAGCAGCACTCTTACATAAAACTGATAATTCTTACGAGCTGCACACACGGATCCCTCTGAGCCGACAGACTCGTGTAGGATTCAGTGTGATGAGTGATGCTTTAAACTCCGCCTCTCTCTGAAGGAGAGGAACCTCCAGCCAGAGGAGGAGAGACAACCCGAGGTCCTGGGACGCTTCTGATGGAAACACTCGTGTAAGTAGCCAGCGAGCATCACGAGTGTTTGGAAAGCTCACTTTGTTGTGTGTTGACTGTGTGTGTGTGTGTGTTTGTGTAGAATTCACAGAGCCAGTTGCGAGAGCCGTCTCCTCCCCCCGAGCTCGGCCTCACCAGCTTCCCTCCTCTGACTCCACCAAACACCGCCATGGCAGTGCTACCTGCAGCTAACGGCAACGTCAAGGTTACCCAGTGTGTCTCTGTCTGACACACACACACACACACACACACTGGTCATCTGATGCTCTGTTCTCATATTTAAACCTCAGACTGTCTCTTTGCTGTTGTTCATCACAGACTCCAGTGAGAAGCAGCAGCGTGTGTTCACCAGCGTCACAAGAGCAGATCTCAGAGCAGTAAGTGAGGATTTATCTACTGCATCAGACTCTCCAGTCGTCTCCCCAGCAGGATAGTTCAGGTCCGATGCTGACTTTGATCCAGCTGATCTGTGATCTGTGTGCAGGAATGTGAAGGAGTGTGCAGAGACGACCAGTGAGGCCAAAGCAGCTCAGCAGACACAGGAAGCAGTCGCAGTAAGACCTGTTCATGGTGCTCAAATGTTCCTCCTGTTTCTGTTTGACTTCAGTGTCGTGTGGACGGAGTGACTCAAAGGAAAGACTTCAGGGCAGGGTTTGTTTAACCTCCGTCTCTCAGTCCTCTCAAAACATCGGCGTCTCTCTCAAAAGCTAGTGTTGGTAATGTTGAGGAATTATCAGTTCACTAGATTTAAAAAACCTAAACACCAGCCCAGTCTAGAGAAAGTCTCCCAGTGGTCAACACTGACAGCTCCTCCCTCCAGAGACACGCCCCCAAAATGATCATCATGAACGTAAACTACAAACATGGCTGCTGTTAGAACTCACAGCTGTTAAGACAGCAGCTGGAGGAAGACGAACAATGAGTGTACGGACAGAATATGTGCAGGTAGCCCGTCTGATCATTTAACTTAACAGCACACATACATGGCCAATAAAGCTGATTCTGATTCTCTTTACATCCCGACAGCCGACAGAATTTAAACACATATAATATAAGTATTTCAAAATATTACCAATCTTAGCTTTAATACAAAATATCTCTGATGTCATTTAACTTTTACTTCCACTAATAACAGCAGTGACAATTAGTTTTTTTATTATTTGTAAGTAGTAACGATATAGTACTTATGCAAAACTGAAATGATCAGCCAGATAGAAGAACAATTAGTTTAATCGTAATAATCACTTTTATACGACACTTTTCAGTTCACTCAGTTCCTATAAAATTAAATCATTTTAAAAAGCTGTTGCTTGATCTCAGATCTCAGATCTGTGTGAGAGTGAACAGGTGTGACAGCCTTTGACCTTGTGCTCTGATTGGCCAGGAGTCCAAGAGGCCCAGCTACGCCGAGATCTGCCAGAGAGTGTCGTCCAATGAGCCGCTGCTGCCCGCTGACCCCGCCCCTTCAGAGGCGGAGCCCGCTGCCCCCACATTCCCGGGCCAGGCGTCGGCACCGGCTCTGTCACCATGATGATCGTATCTGTGGAGAATTATAAAAAGACATAAGCTGAACATGTATTAATGAATGAATGTGCTGTCGTATGTCGCTGAAGGTTGATTTGCAGCTTTCTGTTGGTTTCATTAGTTCGTAGTTAAGATCAGTTTCCTGAGAGCCAGGTTTAGATTTAGTCTTGTTTTGCTGTCGGCTCTTCTCTTCCTGCTGTTTGTGTGTGTTTGATGTTTTCTTTCTCTGTACAGGATGTTCCATCACTTTTATTATTTTAGTTCCATACATCTGTGTTATTCTTGAGTCTACATGGACACGCACACGATGCTGCTTCTCTAAACATGAGTACTCGTCTCCCAGTTTGTCCCATGTTCAGACGCTGTGAGTACTGGGAGGATCACTTGAATATTCTTTATCTCTGCATGACTTTTTTTATTGTATTTTAGAATTGATGTCCTATTTTTATTGCTTTAGTGTGTTGAAGCTTCAGCTGAACATCAGTGTCTCAACGTCCCGTGTTCACGACACGGGACGTCCTACAGAGGGAACACTCGGTGTCCATAAACTTGAGTCTGATTGTCCTTTGAGTCCTTTTGTTTAAAGAATACAATTTTACTGTGAAACAGTTGTGATGGAGAAAGAGCAGGCGTGGTTGTGGCACGTGTTACTTTGTCTGTACAGATGTACATATTACTGAACAAATATTAAAGTGCCTTTGAAGTTACAAAACTAGTTTGTGTTGAATCAAAAGTCTGACTAATCAAAGCTTCTCTTCACAGATTATTTGTTCCTATAAAAGGTATTTTTTAATGTTTTAATGTAAATGTCACAGCACCGAGGGTCTAAACTGTGGTTCCGTCTCCTGACCAGCAGATGGCAGACGAGTGTCATAACAAATGCTCCATGATGTCGCTCCACTTGTTTACAGCCAGGATGATTTGATTGGTGGAGGGCTGCGGGCCTAATGAATGTGACGAGTATCACTAATCACATCCTCTGTGTTAGACGGACAAATTGATGCTCACTTGTGTGTCGCTGCCACATTAGGCCGGTTACATCCTACTGGACTTAATTAAAGGCTGCCTGGCCTTCTGATGCTCATCACATTATTCTGTGGAGGTTTAGATTAGATGAGCACATTTAAAGGACAGAAGAACGTCACTGATGGTTGACACTGTTTCTTCTGGCTCCATCCAGCAGCATGTTGTGTAAAGTAAGTAAACATATGATTGTAAAAAGATGTATGTTCTTTTTTTGTGAGCAGGCTTTATTGTTTGCACCATTACGCTGCAGTTTGAGCTCAATAAGAGGATTAATTAAGTTGTGCACATCAAAAACATAAAGTCATGGATGAAAGACTGCTGAGGAAGACCATGTGTCGAGGGTTAAAGCTCCTGAAATAAAAACACCAAAGTAACCTTTCCACCAAAAAAATAATAATCCATAATGTAAAAATAATTGTTTGAATAAAAACCAATTGAATGAAAATTAACTAAATGAATGAAAAACTAAATTGATATATAAACTTAAACTTTAATAAGATTAAAACGTCATATTGCAGCTTTTAAATATTTTATATTTATTGAATTAATTTAAATATTGTTTTCAATATAATTTCTTCATTATTATTTCTCTCCCAGATCTCAACAACAAACATAATTTAATAATAATTTACACGTTGACTCTTTTGATTTTATATCTTTATTTAAACATACATTTTTTTCACTTTAATTTGGCTCCCAGACGTTTACTAAATACAAATAATAATTTAATAAGATTAAAACAAATGTAATGTTAAAGATTTTAAATATTTATTTAATTAACTTAAATATAATTTTCTATTTTCTTTTCTTTATTATTCTCCAGGACATTTACTAAAACAAAAAATACAAAAAAAGAGGAAAATATAATTTAAAGATCGTAATTAAACACAGATTTGTGGTCCAGGTGTAAAACTACACCGTCACTGTGTGCTGTCGGTGTGGTTGCTCGCGGCGCCCCCTGTCGGTGATGACCGGTAGCGCCGCCTCCTTCCTCCGTAGAGTCACGTGACACCAGCGGCAAAGAAGCTGCAAACGGGTCTGACTGTGTGGGGCTGCGCGAGCCTCACCATCATCATCACCACAACCACCACCACTACCAGCACCAACGGCTGAGCTACCGGGAGTCTTTACCGATCCGAGGAGCCGTGCGCAAAAAACGGACCCAGATTTATCCTCTTTGTTCTTCCTCCTCGACGCCTCGTAGTCTCTCCGCCGAGGAGGGGCCGCCGAGGAGCAGCGGAGGAAGAGGAGGAGGAAGAGGAGGCAGCAGCAGCAGCAGTTGAAGGTGTGTTTTCTACGAGCACGAGAGCCGAATGTCGGACCGCGAGGCGTCGCCGATCCCGTTGGAGATCCGAGCCCGGCTCGCGGAGCTGGAGCTGGAGCTGTCAGAGGGTAAGACATGCTTAAAATGGGGGGACGAAGAACAAGCACCCTCCTCCTTCCTCCTCCTCTTCCTCTTCGTTTTCTCACCACCGCCACCACCATCATCATCATCACCGTCTACTAACGGAATCTAACCGTTCATTCCTGCAGCCCCCCCCCCCCCTCCTCCTCCCGCTCCTCCCATCCAGATGTTTGTCCGGCCTGTCCAGCTCCCTGTAGCCGGGTGAGGGCAGAGCGGGGAAACACACTCGGCCGCGGCTCTTTTGTCTCCTCACACACACACGCGCACACACACACAATCACACACACACATCCGGCCCGTTTCGGGTCCGACAACCAACCTGTTTTTTTGACCTTGAGACGTTGACACGACCAGCCTACCTGTGTGCGCGCGCGCGCGCACGTGTGTGTGTGTGTGTGTCTATGTTTGCGCACGCGCATGTGTGGTTTAATAATAGCATTGCGATGCAACGCTGCGTGACAGAGCAGCAGCAGCATCACAGAGGGGCAGCTCGGCTTCTGATGCCCCCGTGATCTCCCTCCTCCTGCCGCTGTGCTTTTGGGCCGGAGGATGAGGAAGAGTAGGATGATGCTTGGGAGTATACCCCCCCCCCCCCCCCCCCCCCCACCCTCCATACACAGATACAACCTGTCTGTGGGCCGTTGACTCTCAATCACAGCTTCAGTGGGAGACAACAGGAACATTTCCGCCTTTATATAACGAGCATGGCATGTTTTATTCATACAGGCTTCAGGGACACGCTGGACCTGAGCCTCCCGGGCTGCCGGGTCCACGTCCCCTCTGTTGTGGGTTTGTGTGTACTTGTGATCCGTCGCAGCTAAAAACCAGAACTAGATGTGACTCGTGTCAGGATCTGCAAAAAAAACCCTGCAGTGTAAAACGTGCCTCACCTGCAGCGATGTGCAGCTAAAAAATACAGTGTCTGGAGGGGGACTAGGTCTCTAGGAGGACCGGGAACTATAGGTCTGTAGGACGGGGACTAGGGACTATAGGTCTCCAGGAAGACGGGGACTATAGGTCTCCAGGAGGACGGGGACTATAGGTCTCCAGGAGGACGGGGACTATAGGTCTCCAGGAAGACGGGGACTATAGGTCTCCAGGAGGACGGGGCTATGGGTCTCCACACACACACACACAGTGAGGTGGATCTATGGGAGCTTCCTAATCCAGCAGAGAGTGTTTATCAGAGCAGATCATGCTGCTGGCAGATGTTAATGATGGAAAACACGGCGGGAGGAAGTGGAAACGTCACGCACCAACGTCACACACACACATGGCCAGGTGTGTGTGTGTGTGTGTGTGTGTGTGTGTGTGTGTGTGTGTGTGTGTGTGTGGTCACTACAAAATAAGAGCATGTCGTTGTAGATGAGGCATCTTTTCAAAGAGGCTGACAATGATCTCAGTGATTATCTGGTGGTTCTGGAGCCGTCCGGCACTGAGATGTCCAGCAGACCTCGAAGTAACCGTCAACGTCTTGTCCTGCCCCCTGCGGTGTGTTTACTGTCCTCGGGAGGTTTCTGTGAGTGTGTGTGTGTGTGTGTGTGTGTGTGTGTGTGTGTGTGTGTGAGCAGCAGAAACAAGGAAATGTCCTCACATGAATATTGAATCAGCAGAGAGCTGCTCCGGTGTGAAACTCTTCCTCTGCTGAATACATCATATCAAAGGCTTTGTGTGTTTGTGTGTGTGTTGAATATGAAGACTCACAGAAGGTGATGGAGATGATTTCAAACACATTTTATACATTTTTCCTCCGTGTTTCTGTGTTTGTGCATCAAACATCTGGGCTCAGAGTCTTTCAGGTCACTGCAACCAACTCACTCTGCAAAACAACTTCTTTATGAGGGACGGTCATGAATATTCTACCAGAGATTATTGTATGTTGTGTAGTTTAGTTACTCCATGAAAAACTATCATAACGCTGCTGAATGTAGATTTAGTCGCTGTTGTTTTATCAGTAATATTACCTGAAATAAAGACGTCTTTTTGGACCACAGACTGAATATAAGAAGTGGACGTTGTGATGTCACTTATTGTTTTGAAGCTTGTTTTTTTTTGCAACCAGTGAACAGGAAGTGACCATATCTGGACTGAGGAGCAGTGACGTAGAGACGCTGTATACGTCTCTGGTCACCTGTCAATCAGCGTGTAGCCCCGCCCTAAAGCATCCCCTGCTTTATGGTCTGTGTGACTCTAAATGGACCATAATGTACTAAATGAACATCATGCTGTATTGAAGAAGACTTGAAACTAGAGATTGAGACATAAACTCATGTTTACAATGTTTACTGAGGGAATAAATCAAGAGAGAAGTAGAGTCATTTTCTCATAGACTTCTATACAACCAGAGGAGTCGCCCCCTGGTGGACACTAGAGAGAATGCAGCTTCAATACATGAAGCTTTGGTTTATTTATGGTCATACTGTCTGGGTTGGACTGGATCTCACGTTCTAGTCGATAACGTTGAGTCCAGCAGCAGGAAGTGGGACCAGTCGGTGAGTTTTGGGTCGCCGATGGTTGTGCGTGTGTGTGTGTGTGTGTGCGTGTGTGTGTGTGTGCGTGTGTGTGTGGCCCATGGCTCTTGTGATCCACTGGACGCTCCACAGTCCACACGGGTCTCTGCATGTGAGTGTGGTGACAGCTCAAGGTCCCAACACATGACGCACACTTCAGTGTGTGTGTGTGTGTGTGTGTGTGTGTGTGTGTGTGAGAGAGAGAGAGAGTGTGTGGAGTTGGTTACCATGGTGGCTCCGTGGGTGGACTATCTGTTTCTGATGATGTGATAAGAAAGTGAGAAAGATCAAATAAAAACAAGATGTCAAGGAGACAGCAGAGAATAATTCAGCAGGAACAGATGGATGAGGGAGGGAGGGAGGGAGGGAGGAGGGGAGGGAGGTAGGAAGCTTGTCAACACTTTAATCCGAACACGTCAAATTTCATCCACATCTACATGATGTGTAGTTTTTTAATCACAAAAAGGGGCGTGGCCTTGACGTTTCTTAAATAACCTGTTTGTTCCGATCTGATCTACGAAGACATGTATAGAGAGGACGAGAGGAGGGGAGGAAGAGGAGAGGAGGAGGAAGAGGAGAGAGGAGAGGGATGGAGAGAGGAGGAGAGAGGAGGAATTAGGCTGCCAATACAGACTGGTATGACACACACACACACACACTCAGGTATCATTACTCCACTTCTAAACATCTGATGCTTCAAATCCAAGATGGCCGTCTCGGGCCTTTTTTTTTTGCTCCAGGAGAACCGTTACTAGGCAACACCCTCCCTGCTCTGCTGTGTGCGAGTGAAAGATGGCGTCTCCCCACGGACCTGTGTGTGTGTGTGTGTGTGTGTGTTACACAGAGAGAGAGCAGAAGAAGAAGAAGGAATGTTGTTATGCTGCGGTTGATCTGAGAAAAGGCCTCACTCAGAATTAACACACTCTTATACACACTCTCTCACACACTCACACACGCTATTATACACACAACACTCACACACACACACACACACACGCTATTATACACACAACACTCACACACACTCGTATACACACACACAGTCACACACACACACACACACATAGACACACTCACAGAGCAGCACAGATGAGCAGATTGGACCCAGATGTTCTGGCCGTTCTCCACCGTCAGATTGTGAAATGCACTTTTCTATTTCATTCTCTTTCTCCACCCTGCCTTACTACCTTCCTACCTTCCTACCTTCCTACCTACTTATCTATCAACCTACCCACCCTCCATCCTCCCTCCCTACCTTTCACCCTCCCTTCCTATCCATCCATCCGTCTCATATGTGACACTTTGTTCCTTCCCTCCTCTCTCAGTAGAAACACTCAGACACAACTTAACTTAACTCATTCATAAATACATTCATAAATACAAACATCAATACATATGCAACACCATTTTGTGTGTTTTGAGTGCTTCAGAAGGGTCCATGCTGAGAGAGCGTGCTCAGTGGAGAAGTGTGTACTTGATTTGTAGTGGAGGAATATATAGATGGTCAGCAGTACGTTACTGTAGAAGTCTATATTTGCTCTCAGCATTAATGTATTTGTGTGCACAGCTGCTGCTGTGAAACACTAAAACAATGTGTGTGATCTGGAGTCACCGCTCAGGTGTGATGATGTCACTGCTCCAGTTAAAGATGAAAGGCACTCGAGAGCATCTTTCTCTGGTTGTGGTCGATGTTCTTCTGTTGTTCTGATCTTCAGGACCAGAGAGCTTTCATATGGAACACGTGTTTAATCCGCCGCGTAAAATAGTCCCAACAAACGCTCCATTTCCTCCTGTTTGTGTGATAAAAACATGAAACTCTGTATATGTATGTGTGCTTTTTAAGATCCACGTCCCGTCTGAGGTACATGGAGGGGACGGTGTGATGAAATGCACATCTGTCAGCATGTCTGGTTCAAAGCAGGTTAACGGGGGGGGGGGGGGTCCAGTTAAACCTCTCTGTAATCCAATCACAGTCAATAATTAGTAAACTGGTGCGAGGCAGTTTAGCAGCGACACACGAGGAGGTGTTAGCTCACGTTAGCGCCGCTGCGAGGACCCTGGGGGGCTTTGATTGACAGGTGGTGGTGGAGAGGGGGCGTGTAATGAGCTTCTCCATGGTGCTGCTGGTTGTCCCAGTGTCCCAGTCTGAGCTTCCCAATGGAGTCAATGAGAACACTTTATGGTTTTATTGTTGTTATTGACTCGGCTGTGTGTAAGAAGTGGACGAAGTCGTCCAGTCGTCACTCGTTGGTTTGTGGTTTACAGTTTTGAAGCCTCGAGTTCGGCGTTTTGGCCGTCGCCATGTTGTTTTTTTAGCAACCAGTGAACAGGAAGTGACCATATCTGGACTGAGGAGCAGTGACGTAGAGACGCTGTATACGAGACCTGTCAATCACAGTGTAGCCCCGCCCTAAAGCATCCCCTGCTTTATGGTCTGTGTGACTCTAAATGGACCATAATGTACTAAATGAACATCATGCTGTATTGAAGAAGACTTGAAACTAGAGATTGAGACCATAAACTCATGTTTACAATGTTTACTGAGGTAATAAATCAAGAGAGAAGTAGAGTCATTTTCTCATAGACTTCTATACAACCAGAGGAGTCGCCCCCTGGTGGACACTAGAGAGAATGCAGCCTTAACACACTTCACAGCTCGTATAAAAGCTTCGACATGGTGTCCACCAGAGTGTCACGTTTCATGAAGTGAGACGAAGACAAGATGTTCTTCGTTGACATTATTACATTTATTCTTTATTTCTTTCTCTATCTTCGTTTCCACCATTACTCATCGCATTGTTTATTTTTGTTTGTTTGGTTCGTGTTTTTATCTTCAATCAACGGTCTAGACAGAGACGTTAAAAGACTGGGAGAGACGAGGCTGCAGGAGCATGACGATAAAAACAGAGCGCCATGTGCTTTTCATGGTGTAAAATAAAAAAATAAAGATGTTTTTATACTTTATTTAATGAGTAGATTAATTGTAACAATAATTTAAAAAGCAGCCTTCACGTCTCTCTCACTCTCTATCTATCTCTATCTGTTTACAGGGGACATCACTCAGAAGGGTTATGAGAAGAAGAGGTCCAAACTGATCAGGGCATTTGTTCCACATGCTAGAGGTAATTCAGACTTAGCAACCTCTGACCCCCCGAACACACACACACACACACACAGAGTATTCTCATAGTAGGGCATCGATCTGGCCATTAGTGAACGTGGGTTCAGACTCCCTGGAGCTCAGCTGGTTCCTCCGCACCACCATCATCATCATCACCAGCACGGGGATGAAGAGGTCCTGTCCGTCTCACACTAAGACCACGTTATTATGATTTCACCTTTTATGATGTCAGAAAAATATCATTTTTCTGCCAATTTCAAATCATCCTCATGTTTGTTTTTTCCTCTTTTTTTTTTTTGCTTTTGTATTTACTGCTTTTTGCGAAACGTGTATGTGCCTATCTGTGTGTGTCTATATAAATGTGTGTGTGTGTGTGTGTGTGTGTGTGTCTGTCTGCTTGCCTGCTTGCCTCTGTAGGTATGGAGGGGCCCATGTCTCATCGGGCCCCGCTCGGACCCCCCTCTGCGGCCCGTTTCCACCGGCGGCGAACGTCCGGCACCAGAGACGAACGTTACCGATCAGGTAGAGAGAACACCTGCATGACATCATCACTGCTGTCAATGATGTCACCGTCTAAATGCTCCACTGATACCAGCTATCCAACCCAGGTCGACTTTAAGTTACTGTGAGGAACTTTGAACTGGTCCTGAACCAGTCTCACTGTAGTCCTGATCCTCTATATAAACCAGTCTCAGTGTAGTCCTGATCCTCTATATGAACCAGTCTCAGTGTAGTCCTGATCCTCTATATGAACCAGTCTCAGTGTAGTCCTGATCCTCTATATGAAACCAGTCTCAGTGTAGTCCTGATCCTCTATATGAACCAGTCTCACTGTAGTCCTGATCCTCTATATGAACCAGTCTCAGTGTAGTCCTGATCCTCTATATAAACCAGTCTCAGTGTAGTCCTGATCCTCTATATAAACCAGTCTCAGTGTAGTCCTGATCCTCTATATCAGGGGTCTCAAACTCATTTTCACTCCGGGCCACATCAGCATCATGGTCGCCCACAAAGGGCCGGTTGTAAATGTAACTACTCGTAACATATTGTTAAATAACTCTCTGCATTCACAGTTTAAAGTAGTCTTCAATGTACTCACAATACATTTCCATGTTAAATGTACAGTAACCAGCCAAAGAGCTGCTTCTATGACTGTTTAAGTATCTCATCATTTTGACTTTCAATCTCATAATTTTGACTTTCAATCTCATACTTTTGACTTTCTATCATAGTTATGACTTTCT
Source organism: Ophthalmolycus amberensis (assembly GCA_024529925.1). Lineage (NCBI taxonomy): Eukaryota > Metazoa > Chordata > Actinopteri > Perciformes > Zoarcidae > Ophthalmolycus > Ophthalmolycus amberensis. The sequence continues at coordinate 244,705 of JAFEUB010001785.1, forward strand.
ATCTCATAACTTCGACTAACTATGGGGATATTTTTATTATCAAGTCTAACTTTAAAAAAAATTAAAAAAAAAAAAAAATTTAAACTTTTTTTTTTTTTTTGCTGGCGGATTCGCGGGCCGTGTAGTCCTGATCCTCTATATAAACCAGTCTCAGTGTAGTCCTGATCCTCTATATAAACCAGTCTCAGTGTAGTCCTGATCCTCTATCAGACCTCCATCAGTACAGAGACCATCAGAGAGAAGATGGTCTGTTTCTATAGAGTTATTCTTGATGCTCGTCATCGGAGCCACCGGGTCGGATTCTGGTGAAACCAGATGAACTCATGCAGGTTCACCAGAACCTCCTTCAGCTCAGACTCCAGCAGAGACCGGTCCACCGTGGACAGACCCAGATCCTCCAGCAGAGACCGGTCCACCGTGGACAGACCCAGGTCCTCCAGCAGAGACCGGTCCACCGTGGACAGACCCAGGTCCTCCAGCAGAGACCGGTCCACCGTGGACAGACCCAGATCCTCCAGCAGAGACCGGTCCACCGTGGACAGACCCAGGTCCTCCAGCAGAGACCGGTCCACCGTGGACGGACCCAGATCCGGAGCTCCGGAGGGAGGAGGAGAGCTCAGCTCCCAGCAGCAGCATCTCCATCTCCTCCTCCTCCTCCTCCTCCTCCTCCTCCTCCTCCTCCTCCTCCTCCTCCTCCTCCTCCTCCTCCTCCTCCAGGAGCAGAGCTTCTCCTCTCTGGGAGTCTAACACCGACACCACGCTGCTGGAGATCCAGGACGTATTGCTGGACCCGCTGGAGGGAAGGGAGGCACGGGAGAACCAGAACCAGGACTGAGAGGAGCAGACTGTCAGACCTGCTGCAGTAGAATGAGAGGTTTACTGAAGAGAGTCTGGTGCTCAGAGACACGACCACTTTAGTCCACAGGGACCAACAGAACCAACACTGAGTGAAAGTTCCTCACAGTAACTTTACGTAAACACAGAGTTAATTATACAGCAACAGTGCAAAAAGGACATTTGGCTCCTCTCATTGAGGTTTGATTCAAAAGTGTTTTAAGAATTGAATCTCTTGATTTAAATAGAAAAACACACACACGCTCAGTGAAACAGTGAACTCAGACACGTTTCCTCCTCTTCCTTTTCTGTGAATGAATGAATGAATGAATGAATGTGTCTCTGTCCAGACGTCCACACCGAGGCGGTGCAGGCCGTGTTGGCGCGACACGTGGAGCGGAAGGTGGCGGTGCCGATGCCTTCCAAAAGACGCTCGCTGGTGGTGCAGACGTCCATGGACGCGTACACGCCTCCAGGTGACGAGACAGTAACACTCACTGCAAAAACAGGACTTCACACGAGCTGCTGCTGAGAACATTCCTGCAGGAGAGTTCATCAGACGAGCACCTTCACAGTGATCATCTCTCTGTGACTTTGCATTAAGCATGTTTTCTTTCAACAGCCGTCAAAACTACACCGTTTATCACAGCCAGAAGCTGTAAAAACTGTCACTATCTTCAGATTTGCATCTTTCTGACGGTCCTTGAACACATCATGTGTGAAGAACGCTCAGGGAAAAAAAGCAGCTAAACTAACTAAACTAACCTTAAAATTGTGATATTTCATCAAATGTTGATCGTTTTGAAATATTTTCAATTTAAAATTTTGCCACAAAATAAACCGTTTCCTTTCATCAGATTCTGTGAAAAACATTAAATTCTTACGCAACTGTGAAGTCATGATTGATTCATCTGAGACCAACAGTCATGTGACAACAAATCAGAGAAACTTTGACTGAACTGCTGCTGAACACAGAGGAGAGGAGAGGAGAGAAAGGAGAGGAGAGGCTGAAGTAGAGGATGTAAACATGTAAATAGTTTATTATATATAACACGTAGAGCCTCCTAACACTTGTAGACACTTGTGCAACATGTTGGATTTGAAAGTGCTTTGAGGTTCAGAGGGTTAAATAGATGCTTGTATAGTTAAAACCTCGCTGGTCCTTTAAATGTGACCCGAGAGAGTCTGACAGACAGGGTTATGATCTTCACTCATTTCACCCCCAAAAAAAACTGCCGACATGCACATTTTCTGAGGCCTGTAAACCCTCTGACAGCTGAAACGTCAGGAAGAACTACTGATCATGTTCCATGTGTCGACCTTTACCTCCAACATGAGCTCGTACGGTTGAACGTAATCACAGCCGACGTGTTGATTGGATCTTAATGAAGGAAATGTAATATTCTTCTTCAGCCGTGATTTGATTTTTAACCTTTTTGAGACAAAGTGAAGCTGACGTCTAATCAAAGAAAAGTGATGTACGTGAATCTTGCTACGACGTTCGGTTACTTAAATCTCTGAGTTTAACTGCTGTTCAAAGAAGTCAGTTATGTCTCTGTGGTTGTTTTTATTTAAAGCAGCTTGAAGCCAATTTAAACTAAATGGTGTTTTAGTTATTGACATTGTGAGAGTTGGTCGTTATCTCTGCCGCTCAGAGATCATAAAACTTAAACGGTGAGAAGTTGGTCTCCTGTTCATGTTTAATCGATCGTTCTCCAATACTCAGTAGAACATGTGTTTCTAGTCTCTGATCTCTGACAATGTTACTTTGTAAACAACCAATCAGTGTTTAAACCAACAGGAGGAGAGCTAGTAACGTTAGCAGCACCGCTAACGGCTAACCAACGGAGGTTCACTTCAGTTACACTATGATGCCTTCAGGCTCTGCTCAGTGAACATGAGTACTGGCTGAAGGTACATTATCATGATGATTTTATTTTACTTAAATTTTTATTTATTTTCGTTTATTTTCGTTTCCTTCACTTTAATTTATTTAATTTTAATTTACTTTATTTTACTTTAATTTACTTTATTATTATTATTATTATTATTATTATTATTATTATTGTTATTATTATAACTCTCTGGGAGAACAAGAATGAGTGTTTTTCTGAAACTGTCAAACTGTTGTGTAGACGTAGACTTCAGGAGTTCACTTGTTGTTGTCGTTGTTGTTGTTGTGTTGTTGATGACGGTTTCCTCTCACCAGGCTTGTCACCGTTGTGCTCCGACTCGTCGTCGGGCTCGGAGGAGGAGGCGGGGCCCGGAGACGACATGTCGGGCATGGAGCACTGGATGAGCCGCCCGTCACACCTGGGCCCCGCCCACCTGGGCTCCACCTCCTCCTCGTCCTCGTCCACGCAGAGCGGCGGCAGCGGCAATGCCGGGCGGCTGGCCGACTCGCTGGCGCACACGCACCTCTCGCACCTGGCGCACGCGCACCTGGGGCACACGCACCTGGGCCAGCTGCACCACCAGCAGAGCCACCTGTCGCAGTCGCACCACGGTGAGACACATGTTCCCCTACACAATAAAAGCACCGTTTTTTAATGGACGCAACTTTGACGTTACATTTGCATCAGCGTGCAGCCCTCAGTAAAACACACGTGTGTGTGTGTGTGTGTGTCCTCAGGTATCGGCCACCTGTCTCTGAAGAGGAAGGGAGCACTGAGCGTCGCGGAGAACGGAGGATCTCTGCGACGCTCCTGTGAGTTTGGGTCCGACATGCTGTGGCCTCCGCCGCTGGAGTCGGACGGTACGTCGGACTCGTCAACACTCACATCTTAATATCAAAAGTACAAACCCAGTCAAATACTTCAGTGGGAACAGAGCTCTTATTTTGAAAAGTTATTGACATATCTCATTGTTGTGTTACACAGAGTCCCACAGGCTTTTTTTTAAATTACATGAAATGTGCTCTACAAATAAAGATTATTATTATTAACGTTAAGAAGCTTCTTATGATAACATTATTTTTTATTATTTATTTCTGTATATTTGTGTCGAAGGAATCACTGAATATGTTTGAAAAAGCAGGTTTTGTGTAGAAATTTCACACTTTAAATCATAAAATGAGCTTTAATTAAAGTTGTTTTTAAATAAATAAAGAGCTTTAAATGAAGCATCAACATACAAAACAAAATACAACAGAAAATGTATGAAATAAATAATAAATTAAAACATAAAAACAGAACATTTAAAGCTCAAGAATAGAAGAATTTAACATCACATTATTTAACAAAATAAAAGCTGCTTCAGGCTGTACAGGAAGTTTTATTTTGAAACAGGTATTATATTTTATTATATTTTATTTTGAAACGGGTTTTATATTTTATTATATTTTATTTTGAAAGTTATGACATTTTATTTTTGAAACAGGTATTATATTCAGAAACAAAATGAAAAAAGATACGTTTAAAGTAAACAGACAAAGAATTTGGCTTGATGATTGGTGCGTGATAATAAACACAAAGTGCAATACAATAAGACATCATTTAAGAAGAAAAAATATAAAAATGTGCAGTTAAATATGATAAACAAACAAATTAAGAGCACGTTAAAACAAATCTGTTCTTAAAGTGTATGTTGCATGAATTCTCTTTCTGGATTTGACCACAAATAACCAGATAGATGTCACAACGTGATGAATATTTGTCCGTCTGCCTGCTTCCCCTCCAGAGAATCACTCGGCCCCCCCGGATGTGACGGGCTACTCGTCAGACTCCACCCACTCCCGTGTTGAGCGCCACCACATGGCCAACATGGGGACCATCGCCAGGAACACGCAGAAGTACGGCAACGCCGAGCGCATGGAGACGGGCGACGGTAAGACGACACCGACAGCCTAAAAACAAAGACATTGAGCTCGAAATTTAGACCAAATTATGAGATAAAAAGTCATATTTATGAGATAAAAAGGGTTTGTTGTAGATAACTGAGCAGAATCAGCCCCCAACAAACATCAGCTTTATTCATCCTGAGGGCCGTTGAATAAAACAAAAATACAAACAAGATAATTAATAAGGTGCAAAACAAAACAAACCAAATGTGTGTGTGTGGGTGTTTTTACAGGTGTTCCAGTCAGCAGTCGCGTGTCGGCTAAAATCCAGCAGCTTGTGAACACGCTGAAGCAGCCGCGCAGACCTCCGCTGAGGGAGTTCTTTGTGGATGACTTTGATGAACTTCTGGAGGGTGAGACACGTCTTTGATTCTGTCTGTCTGATTCTTTATGCTAAATATTAAAGGGAAAGTACCTCAGTGTTAAACCTGGCTCCTCCGTCTGTAAATGCCTCCATGATGACGTTGTCCGTGTCCTCGTCTCCAGTCCAGCAGCCGGACCCTAACCAGCCTCGTCCTGAGGGGGCTGAGATGATGGCGGTCCGCGGCGAGGCGCTGGGCGTGGTCACTAACTGGCCCCCGTCCCTGGAGGCGGCGCTGCAGCGCTGGGGCACCATCTCCCCTAAAGCTCCCTGTCTCACCAGCCTGGACACGGCGGGGAAGCCCCTCTACGTCCTCACATACGGTGAGACAGACAGACGTCCAATCAGCACTCAGCTTATTGAGCTGTGCTTTAAGTTGTGTTATGTTTAGATAAGTTAAGATGAGTTCTACTGTTACTCTAACTTCTTCTGGGAAAAAACAATAGTAAACATCTCTCTCTCTCTCATCCCTCTCTCTCTCTCATCCCTCTCTCTCTCCATCTCTCTCTCTCTCCCCCCCTCCTTCCACCACTCTCTCTCTCTCATCCCTCTCTCTCTCTCATCCCTCTCTCTCTCTCATCCCTCTCTCTCTCTCCGCCCCTCCTTCCACCACTCCTCTCTCTCTCCATCCCTCTCTCTCTCGCTCTCCACCACTCTGTCTCTCTCTCTCTCCTCCCTTACTCTCTCTCTCTCCCCCTCCTTCCACCACTCTCCCTCTCTCTCTCGCTACCTCTATCTCTCTCTCTCCTCCCTTCCTCTCTCACTCTCTCTCCCCCCCTCCCTCCACCACTCACTCTCTCTCTCTCTCTCTCTCTCTCTTCTCCCTTCCTCCCTCCCTCCTCCCTCCCTCCCTCCCTCCCTCCTCCCCTTGTCTCCTGTGTCCTGCCTCCTTCAGGAAAGCTGTGGTCTCGCAGCATCAAACTTGCGTACAACATCCTCCACAAACTGGGCAGCAAACAGGAGCCGATGGTGCGACCGGGAGATCGGGTGAGTCACTCCTCCCCCACTGTGTCTCTCTCACTTCATCTCATTTATTAAACCCGTGGTGTTTAGTTTCCTTTGCAGCAAGTTTTTCTTTTAATATGTTTTTTGTATTTGTCCGTATTATTTACAACGGCTTCATGAATCTGAGCTTTCCTTTTGAAATCTGTCAATAAATGTAATTTGATTAATATTTTTGCAGAGAGTCAGAGGATTTACACCACTCTCATCTGACGCTACAGTCGGTTAGCTTAGCTTAGCATTAAGACTGGAAACAGCTAGCCAGTGTTTAAGAAAAGGTTCACCTACCAGCACAAAGTAACACTTCATATCTCGTTTGTTTGATCTGTTCAAAAACCAATGTGACTCCAGTCTTGATGCTAAGCTACGCTAACCGTCTGCTGGCCACAGATTCGTACTGAACAGACAGATATGTCTCAATCTTCTCCTCCAACTATAAATCAAAATAAGGAAATTTCCGAAAATGTCAAACTCTTCCTTTAAACAGAGCTAAAGTTAAACACGACGTCCTCCTTCAATGTGACGATCCAGCTGTGTTTAGCAAACACTCTGACCCCGGTTGGTCTCCTCTTCTCTCTCCTAGGTGGCGTTGGTGTTTCCTAACAACGACCCCGTGGCCTTCATGGTGGCCTTCTACGGCTGCCTGCTGGCCGAGGTGGTTCCTGTTCCCATAGAGGTCCCACTGAGTCGCAAGGTACCTCATGCATCCCACCTGTGTGTTTTTAACCTCGACACCTGGCTGTGCTGCTCAACGAATCAAACGCTCTGCAGCTGATCTATAGCTGCTGCTCTCTTTAGTTAACCATCACAGTGTAAATAAAGTGTTACTGACTCAGTAGAACATGTGATTCTAGCCTCTGATCTCTGATAATGTTACTTTGTAAACAACCAATCAGTGTTCAAACCCCTCCCTGTGTCGTCCAATAGGATGCCGGCAGTCAGCAGATTGGGTTCCTATTGGGCAGCTGTGGCGTCACCGTGGCTCTGACCAGTGACGCCTGTCATAAGGGACTCCCCAAGAGCGCCACAGGAGAGATCCCTCAGTTCAAAGGTCAGAGGTCATCGATTATAGGATTCTCTGTGGGGGGGGCGGGGTCGCCTGTCTCACTGCACATGATGAGAAAAGAGGATGTGAACCTTTAAATGATCATTAACAAGGAATTTAAACAAGGAAACAAAAGTCTGTTTTTGTGTGTTTTCTTTGGGAATTAAAATATGATTTCTTTACTCCCCGGCGGTGGAGAGGAAGTACAAATACACACTGTGGAAATACTCCACTACAAGTAAAAGTACTGCATTCAAAACCTTAAATTAAGTGAAAATATGTAATCTGCTAAATGTACTTAATGAACAGAATAAATAAATGCTAAAACAAATACAGCAATAAATAAATGAATGAATGTAGAAGAGTAACATGTACAACATGTACCTCTGAGATGTAGTACAGTAAAAAGTACAACATGTACCTCTGAGATGTAGTACAGTAAAAAGTACAACATGTACCTCTGAGATGTAGTACAGTAAAAAGTACAACATGTACCTCTGAGATGTAGTACAGTAAAAAGTACAACATGTACCTCTGAGATGTAGTACAGTATAAAGTACATGTACCTCTGAGATGTAGTACAGTATAAAGTACATGTACCTCTGAGATGCAGTACAGTATAAAGTACATGTACCTCTGAGATGTAGTACAGTATAAAGTACATGTACCTCTGAGATGTAGTACAGTATAAAGTACATGTACCTCTGAGATGCAGTACAGTAAAAAGTACAACATGTACCTCTGAGATGTAGTACAGTATAAAGTACATGTACCTCTGAGATGTAGTACAGTATAAAGTACATGTACCTCTGAGATGCAGTACAGTATAAAGTACATGTACCTCTGAGATGTAGTACAGTATAAAGTACATGTACCTCTGAGATGTAGTACAGTATAAAGTACATGTACCTCTGAGATGCAGTACAGTAAAAAGTACAACATGTACCTCTGAGATGTAGTACAGTATAAAGTACATGTACCTCTGAGATGTAGTACAGTAAAAAGTACAACATGTACCTCTGAGATGTAGTACAGTATAAAGTACAACATGTACCTCTGAGATGTAGTACAGTATAAAGTACAACATGTACCTCTGAGATGTAGTACAGTATAAAGTACAACATGTACCTCTGAGATGTAGTACAGTATAAAGTACAACATGTACCTCTGAGATGCAGTACAGTATAAAGTACAACATGTACCTCTGAGATGTGGAGGAGAAGTACTCAGGTAAAGTAGGAGGATGAAGTCTGCGTTACGCTGAAGGTGTTTGCAGTAATGTCTTCATGCTCATGAATAAACGTCTCTCTGCAGGTTGGCCTAAGTTGCTGTGGTTTGTGACGGAGTCGAAGCATCTCTCTAAACCTCCCAGAGACTGGTTCCCTCACATCAAAGATGCAAACAACGACACAGCCTACATAGAGGTGAGCTCACACACACACACACACACACACACACACACGGTTCAGAGCCTCCAGGTCATCATTTAGTGAGTTAACCCTTTACCATGTATTTGATATTGTCTCCTGTGTCTCAGTATAAAACCTGTAAGGACGGCAGCGTGCTGGGAGTGACGGTGACGAGGATCGCTCTGCTCACACACTGCCAGGCTCTCATCCAGTCCTGCAGCTACACGGAGGGTATGCACACACACACACACACACACACACGGTTCAGAGCCTCCAGGTCATCATTTCGTGAGTTAACCCTTTCCTGTCTGCAGCGGAGACCATCGTGAACGTCCTGGACTTTAAGAAGGACGTGGGTCTGTGGAACGGCATCCTGACGGTGAGAGGAGGAGTCACGGCGTCGCTGCGTTATCACACATGTGCAGTAACATCTGCTCTGAACATCAGGAAGATTGATTATCTTCACTGAGGCGACGGAATATATTTCACACTAACAGAATGGAGCGGGTCGTTTAATTCATCTAGAAGTTATTAGACTTCATGTGAGAAAGGAGACACAGGAACTTGCTTTACAGAATTGCTCAAACTAAAAGTTAACACTTAACGAAACTCTTTTACACTATATTTAAAAAAGTAATATCTCCCATAAATACAGCCTCCATTAGAAAGCCTTGATGACAGATTTAACGGACTTTTAAAGTGCATGAAAGGGAGATATACTGCAACAGATGTGTGTTACTGTGGAGAATTAAGTAAAGCAACCACCAGAACTGTTATTACAATTAAAGTAACACTGTTCAATCTAGCGTAAAGCATCATGATTTGATTATTTATGATATTTTGCATGTTCTTTTTATGTAGAGATACAAAAATATCCAGAAAAATATCAAGTGTATTAACCTCATTCATTGAGCTGAGGAAAGAATATTAGTTTCGACACAAAGATGGTCAGAAAACTGATAAATATAGAAGATCAAATCGCTGATTTAGTGAGTTTTAAACCCTTTAAATGTTAACGTGCCATGATGTGTGTGTCGTGCAGAGTGTGATGAACATGATGCACGTGATCAGCGTGCCCTACTCGCTGATGAAGGTGAACCCTCTGTCGTGGATCCAGAAGGTCTGCCAGTACAAAGGTGAGACACACGCTCACCTCCGCTCACACCTGTCCGCCACAAAGAGGAAATGCTGATGCCCCCCCCCCCCCCCGTCTGTGTGCGTCTCCCCCCTCTGCAGCCAAGGTGGCCTGTGTGAAGTCCAGGGACATGCACTGGGCTCTGGTGGCCCACAAGGACCAGAAGGACATCAACCTGAGCTCGCTGCGCATGCTGCTGGTGGCCGACGGATCAAACCCCTGTAAGGTCACGCTCAGCCTCCGCAGCGGAGCTCTTTCAGTTTAGAGCGGCGGCGTGGAGATAAGAGAATGTCAGAGGAAATAGATAAACTCTCCGGGGGAGTCGGGGGGAACTGGGTCGCTTGACAGGAATAGAGCCGGATGTGTCCGTCGCCGCACATTTGGTACAATAAATGGTTTTCAGCCCGACTGGAGTGAATTACGGTGTATTATACGGTGAGGCAGCTGGGAGCTGGGACCGTTTCAAACCCCCCCCCCCCCCCCCCCCCAGCTGCCTTCAAGTGCATTACGACATCAGACACAAAACTGAAGGTTTTTAAGTGGAAGAATCCATTTATTTAACCAGGAAAACCTCAGTGAGAATATAAAATCAGCTTTTCATGAGAGGCTTTGATCACAATGATGACACATAACACACCTGGAAACATTCATTAAAATACCTTCGCTGCGCTTTGGTGTTGGTTGCTTTGAAACTGACAAAGTAGTTTTACCAGCCAGCTAACGTATCCACTCAGGGTTTTATACCATCAATACATGCATGTCTGTACATGTGGTACCTGAAAGTAAAGGACACGAGTCCCTTACACGCTGCCAGTGAGGTTTTGTTGAAATGTTTTTATTGTAATTCCGGGGAGCCAGTACATCTGATGAAACACAATGTTTGATTCTTGTTTCATGTCTCCAGTAGAAGTAGTTGAACAGTTTGTTTCTGTCGCTGTCTGTCAGGGTCCATCTCGTCCTGCGACGCCTTCCTCAACGTCTTTCAGACTAAAGGGCTGAGAGCCGACGTCATCTGTCCCTGTGCCAGCTCGCCCGAGGCCCTGACAGTGGCCATCCGGAGGTAAACACACACACACACTCTCAACTCTGCTTTATGTACACTGATTATGCAAACATGCACACACACACACACACACATTTGCCTGTGCAAACACACCCACAGAGACTGTAAACACATCATCACACATGTACACAAGTGAACACACAGAAGGAGCCGGTCTGCACCTGCAGTAACCAATCAATCAATCACAGGTCGATCAGACTCCTGCAGACAACAAAGTCAAGTTGTAGATTTCAGAGTTTTCTCAAAGTTTAATATTGGACACTGAAGCAGCAACAGAACTGGACGTCCCAGTTATCAAGTCATCCGTTTCAGTAAAGACCAAACCGTATTTAGACAGTTCACCCAAAAACAATATCAATACCTTCTTATATTCAGTCTATGATCAACACCATAGAGCAGCCACCTCCTCCGGCTCTAAAGTCAGTAGAATCATTACTAACATGCGGTATGCTCACAGTGAAACACAGTGTTTTAAACCTCTGTACTGCAGTTTAATGACGTGCGTGTGTGCGTGCGTGTGTGTGTGTGTGTTCAGGCCGGTGGAGGACAGCAGCCAGCCTCCGGGCCGAGGCGTCCTGTCCATGCAGGGTCTGACCTACGGGGTCGTCAGGGTGGACACGGAGGAACGGCTCTCAGTGCTCACCGTGCAGGACGTCGGCACCGTCGCACCTGGAGGTACGTCTGTGTGTGTGTGTGTGTGTGTGTGTGTGTGTGTGTGTCTGTGTCTGTGTGAGAGTGTGTGAGAGTGTGTGTGTGTGTGTGTGTGTGAGTGTGTGTGTGTGTGAGAGTGTGTGTGTGTGTGTGTGTGTGTCTGTGTCAGAGAGAGAGAAACAAAGATCCTTTAATGCTTTCACTTTGTTTTACCTATAGCCCTCATACGTCTTCTGTCAGCCTCGAGTTATCATTAAAGATGCCCGTGTGTGTGTTTGTATGTTCATGTCGTAGCCCATTAAAACACTTGTACACTGTACACTGTACACTGTGTACACTGTAAGTACACGAGCGCTCGTACTTTGTCCCTCTGCAGAGTTAAACTGTCGGTCTTCAGTGATTTTATGCACCGAATGGCACAAAATCCATGAAGTCCATGAAATGTTAAAATGCGTTTTCAATGTTCAGCGTTTGTCTCCTCGTGACGGAGCGAGTGAAGTGAGTTCAGCTTCACGTCGTCCAGGCAAAGACACACAGACGTCTTTATGCTGAACAAAAGAAACGATTAGACGATATAATTCATCACGTTCAGGTCCTCGTGAAGAGTCCACACACCAGTGATATCGTTACATGGCTGGAGTCTCACCGGGGATCCAATTAAACCTGTTGTTTTACGCTTCATTAGAGCCGCAGCCAGCCGTTGCTTTAATATCGATGAGTCTGCACATTGTGTTTTCACCTAAAACAACTCGGCCAGAAGGTTTTCAGCTTAGTGGCATAAATAGACAGAAGATCCTCATATTTTAGAAGCTTGAACCAGTAAAAAAAGAATGTATGTGCTGTATGTACTCAGCTCTCACACTTAAATTATTACTGCATGTTTTAACCATGTAGATAATAACATCGGTAGAATGTTCTCTGCACTTAAACCGATGTATTTGTACAAAGAATGCTAATTTAAATGACAAGTATAACTTCCTTAAATACTGAATATTTTGTGAGCTGCAGCCCAAAATCACGTGTATATATATATATATATATATATATATATATATATATATATATATATATATATATATATATATATATATATATATATATATATATATATATATATATATATATATATATATATATATATATATATATATATATATATATATATATATATATATCAACACAGACGAATACGCAGGAAATTTAAATTATTTTTATGTCCATAAGGAATTCTGCTCATTGTCTTCCACTGATGCAGTGAGAATAAATGAATGAATGAATGTGTAAATGGAGCATTCACACAAATACAGGCGTGTTCTTCTAATCCATGAGAACACGTAAACACTCACACCACCCAGTGGCCAACACGGGAAGTACACCCGCTGTGACAACGGAAATCTAGTTAACTTTACATGTTTACATATATATATATATATATATATACATACATATATATTTATATATGTATATATATTCATACAAAGATTCTTTTGATTTTCTTAAATACAATATAACAGTAAAAGTACAGTGTGATACTTAGTAAATAACTTATAAAAGTAATAGCAACCAAAACTACTTAAAGTAAAAGTACTCATTAGCAGAACGTCCCGTATCATTATAATGCTACCTCATTATACACTATATTATCTGAGTATTAATAACATTACTTTTCATGTTGTAGATCATTTTAACCAGCATATATTTTATCGACGTTTCTATTTGGTGGTTCATGTTTTCTGTGTAATATTTTAATTTGTGAGACGAATGTGGTGCAGTACAAATACAATATTTACTCTGAGATGTACTGGAGTAGAAGAATAAAGGAGCTTCAAGTGGAAATGCTTCAGTAAATGTACTTAGTTACTTCCCACCACGTAGACTGTCCACTTTGATATCTGTTTATTCACTCATATAATATCGATATCACGCTTTTTATCATCGTGTGTCTGTCTCTCATCGTGCGGCCAACAACTGATATTGTTAAGATGTTCTCTTCTCAACACAGATCCTCATGTAACCTGGTTTTGGGTCTTCACAGACGTTCTGTGAACTTAAACTGGGCTACATCGACCTGCTTTAACTCGTTTATTCTCATAAACAGCAGGACAGTGAATGGAGTCTGGTGGGATCGTCCTTTGTGTCCCTTCGTAGAAAATATGAGTTAATTCATGAGGACAGAAGGACGATAAAAAGGTGAATTATTAACCCTGTGTTTCCCTCTCTGTCTGTCTCTCTGTCTGTCTGTCTGTCCGTCTCTCTGTCTGTCTCTCTGTCTGTCTGTCTGTCTCTCTGTCTGTCTGTCTCTCTGTCTGTCTCTCTATCTGTCTGTCTGTCTGTCTCTCTGTCTGTCTCTCTGTCTGTCTGTCTCTCTGTCTGTCTGTCTGTCTCTCTGTCTGTCTGTCTGTCTGTCTGTCTGTCTCTCTGTCTGTCTGTCTCTCTATCTGTCTGTCTGTCTCTCTGTCTGTCTCTCTGTCTGTCTGTCTCTCTGTCTGTCTGTCTGTCTCTCTGTCTGTCTGTCTGTCTGTCTGTCTCTCTCTCTGTCTGCCCCCCCAGGCCTGGTGTGTGTGGTGAAACCAGAAGGCGTCCCTCAGCTCTGTCAGACGGATGAGATCGGAGAGTTCTGCGTTTGCTCCATCGCCACCGGAACCTCCTACTACGGCCTCACGGGCATGACCAAGAACACCTTTGAGGTGAGGACGCCTGTGTGTGTGTGTGTGTGTGTGTGTGTGTGTGTGTGTGTCTGTGTCTGTGTCTGTGTCTGTCTGTCTGTCTGTCTGTCTGTCTGTGATCATGATGGAGATCTTGATGAAAAGATGCAGAGTTGACAGACAGGACTTTAAATCAAATGAACCTCGGCCACAACATCCACTTTATTAGCAGCAGCAGTGTGACATTGTTGTGTGTGTGTGTGTGTGTGTGTGTGTGTGTGTGTGTGTGTGTGTGTGTGCGTGTGTGTGTGTGTGTGTGTGTGTGTGCGTGTGTGTGTGTGTGTGTGTGTGTGTGTGTGTGTGTGTGTGCGCGTGTGCGTGCAGGTTTACCCAGTGAGCTCCAGCGGGGGTTTGGTCAGCGAGTACGCCTTCGTGCGGACCGGCCTGCTGGGCTTCATCGGCCCCGGCGGCCTCGTCTTCATCACGGGCAAGATGGACGGGCTCATCATGGTGAGCGGGCGGCGGCACAACGCCGACGACATCGTGGCCACGGCGCTGGCGGTGGAGCCGATGAAGTTCGTCTACAGGGGAAGGTGAGGAGGACCAGAACCACCAGGAGACGGTTTACAAGTCACATTCAGAGTCCAGTGGACAGTGTGTTTGTATGAGGTACTTCTCCATAGTCCGTGTATTACTACAGTGTATTAATACAGTCTAGTACTACAGTAGATGGAGTACCAGTACGGGAGCAAAGCAACGTACTGATGTGGACGGAGTCGGCTGCAAAGCAAGAACTTGAAGCTGTTATCTATGCTCTCTTCAAAGACACAAGACTCCATTCACAAAACCAGTGATTTCCCATACAAACACACCTCTAAACATCTCTACTGTCCCTTTGAAAAGCAGCCAGCCGTCTGGCACGCTCCCTGTCAGCCTGATGAATGAGCCGAACCCACACACATAACAAATCTAATGAAGTAGGGCAACAGTGGAAGAATCCAGAAGCAGTAATAGAGTGAAGTTTAATTGTGTCCACGGCCAGCGAGGAGGACATTCATCATCCAGCCGACAGCCTCTGATGACGTTCCTCAGATCTATTTCAGGCTTCAGCAGGAAGCAAGTTAACAAAAGAACCTTCAGTCTGTTCAGATTGTTGAGTTTTATTGTTTTATTAAAAGAGCCCCAATCTACAATATCAGAATCAGAATCAGAATCAGAAACCGTTTATTGCCATCGTATGTTGAACATACAAGGAATTTGACATGACGGGAGGTGAGTAGCATTTAACAACAATTAACAATTTATTAGCAGCAGCAGTGAGATACGTCAACATATTAGTGCATGAGAAGGTTTAAAAGAAAGGAAAAAATACACACCCACACACACACACACATATATATATACATATAAATATATATACAGATACACACAAATCTACTTGTAGGAAACGGGTTAACTAAAAAAAAACTTATACACAATAGTGACAAAGAACATATCCCTAATAATACAATTAATGTAAAATACTAAATAAATGCTCATATTCAGTAAATGCAACAAATGCACACGCTGTAAACATAAAGAAAATAATAACATAAAATGTTTTAAAATAAATAATTGGGATTTAAATCTTTTTAAACTTACCATTGTTGAACTTACCACTAAACACAGTGCGAGTGATGCTGTTGGTCCTCCGTCCCTGCAGGATAGCGGTCTTCTCCGTCTCGGTGCTGAGGGACGAGAGGATCGTGGTGGTGGCCGAGCAGCGGCCCGACTCCACCGAGGAGGACAGCTTCCAGTGGATGAGCCGCGTGCTGCAGGTGAGTCTCACCTCTCACCTGTCTGTCTCACCTCTCACCTGTCTGTCTCACCTCTCACCTCTCACCTGTCTGTCTCACCTCTCACCTGTCTCACCTCTCACCTGTCTGTCTCACCTCTCACCTGTCTCACCTCTCACCTGTCTGTCTCACCTCTCACCTGTCTGTCTCACCTCTCACCTGTCTGTCTCACCTCTCACCTGTCTGTCTCACCTGTCTCACCTCTCACCTGTCTGTCTCACCTCTCACCTGTCTGTCTCACCTGTCTCACTTCTCACCTGTCTGTCTCACCTGTCTCACCTCTCACCTGTCTGTCTCACCTCTCACCTGTCTGTCTCACCTGTCTCACTTCTCACCTGTCTGTCTCACCTGTCTCACCTCTCACCTGTCTGTCTCACCTCTCACCTGTCTGTCTCACCTCTCACCTGTCTGTCTCACCTCTCACCTGTCTCACCTCTCACCTGTCTGTCTCACCTGTCTCACCTCTCACCTGTCTGTCTCACCTCTCACCTGTCTCACCTCTCACCTGTCTGTCTCACCTCTCACCTGTCTCACCGCTCACCTGTCTGTCTCACCTGTCTCACCTCTCACCTGTCTGTCTCACCTGTCTCACCTCTCACCTGTCTGTCTCACCTCTCACCTGTCTCACCTCTCACCTGTCTGTCTCACCTCTCACCTGTCTCACCGCTCACCTGTCTGTCTCACCTCTCACCTGTCTGTCTCACCTGTCTCACCTCTCACCTGTCTGTCTCACCTGTCTCACCTCTCACCTGTCTGTCTCACCTCTCACCTGTCTGTCTCACCTCTCACCTGTCTGTCTCACCTCTCACCTGTCTCACCTCTCACCTGTCTGTCTCACCTCTCACCTGTCTGTCTCACCTCTCACCTGTCTCACCTCTCACCTGTCTGTCTCACCTCTCACCTGTCTGTCTCACCTCTCACCTGTCTCACCTCTCACCTGTCTGTCTCACCTCTCACCTGTCTGTCTCACCTGTCTCACCTCTCACCTGTCTGTCTCACCTGTCTCACCTCTCACCTGTCTGTCTCACCTCTCACCTGTCTCACCTCTCACCTGTCTGTCTCACCTCTCACCTGTCTCACCGCTCACCTGTCTGTCTCACCTCTCACCTGTCTGTCTCACCTGTCTCACCTCTCACCTGTCTGTCTCACCTGTCTCACCTCTCACCTGTCTGTCTCACCTCTCACCTGTCTCACCTCTCACCTGTCTGTCTCACCTGTCTCACCTCTCACCTGTCTGTCTCACCTCTCACCTGTCTGTCTCACCTGTCTCACCTCTCACCTGTCTGTCTCACCTCTCACCTGTCTGTCTCACCTCTCACCTGTCTGTCTCACCTCTCACCTCTCACCTGTCTGTCTCACCTCTCACCTGTCTGTCTCACCTGTGTCACCTCTCACCTGTCTGTCTCACCTCTCACCTGTCTCACATCTCACCTGTCTGTCTCACCTCTCACCTGTCTGTCTCACCTGTCTCACCTCTCACCTGTCTGTCTCACCTCTCACCTGTCTCACCTCTCACCTGTCTGTCTCACCTCTCACCTGTCTGTCTCACCTCTCACCTGTCTGTCTCACCTGTCTCACCTCTCACCTGTCTGTCTCACCTCTCACCTGTCTCACCGCTCACCTGTCTGTCTCACCTCTCACCTGTCTGTCTCACCTCTCACCTGTCTGTCTCACCTGTCTCACCTCTCACCTGTCTGTCTCACCTGTCTCACCTCTCACCTGTCTGTCTCACCTCTCACCTGTCTCACCTCTCACCTGTCTGTCTCACCTCTCACCTGTCTGTCTCACCTGTCTCACCTCTCACCTGTCTGTCTCACCTGTCTCACCTCTCACCTGTCTGTCTCACCTCTCACCTGTCTCACCTCTCACCTGTCTGTCTCACCTCTCACCTGTCTCACCGCTCACCTGTCTCTCTCACCTCTCACCTGTCTGTCTCACCTGTCTCACCTCTCACCTGTCTGTCTCACCTGTCTCACCTCTCACCTGTCTGTCTCACCTCTCACCTGTCTGTCTCGTCTGTCTCACCTCTCACCTGTCTGTCTCACCTCTCACCTGTCTGTCTCACCTGTCTCACCTCTCACCTGGTCTGCTGCTCTCGTTCTCCTAACATGTGCAGCATCATGTATGTAATAAATCTCCCAAACAATTAAACAAACATAAAAATAAATATGTTAGTATTTTGGCCGTCGCCATGTTTTTTTATCAACCAGTGAACAGGAAGTGACCATATCTGGACTGAGGAGTGAGGTAGAGACGGTGTATACATCTCTGGTAGAGACCTGTCAATCACCGTGTAGCCCCGCCCTAAAGCATCCCCTGCTTTATGGTCTGTGTGACTCTAAATGGACCATAATGTACTAAATGAACATCATGCTGTATTGAAGAAGACTTGAAACTAGAGATTGAGACCATAAACTCATGTTTACAATGTTTACTGAGGGAATAAATCAAGAGAGAAGTAGAGTCATCTTCTCATAGACTTCTATACAACCAGAGGAGTCGCCCCCTGGTGGACACTAGAGAGAATGCAGCTTTGACACATGACGCTTTGACTTCACTTTACAGAACCAGAGGTTGCTGTCTGGGCTGAATCAAGCGCAGGGTTAAAGGAAACGCTGGTGCGTTTGAATGAGGAAGATCTGGGTCGTTTTATGAACCAGCAGTGGAGCCGTTTAGGTGCCGCTTCACGTCTTTCCTTCTCTGTAAACCTCCGTTTGTGTCTGACCGTCCTCCGTCTCTCTCAGGCCATCGACAGCATCCACGGGGTGGGCGTGTTCTGCCTGGCTCTGGTCCCGGCCAACACTCTGCCCAAGACCCCTCTGGGCGGCATCCACCTGTCTGAGATCAAGCAGCTGTACCTGGAGGGGGGGCTGCACCCCTGCAACGTCCTCATGTGCCCCCACACCTGCGTCACCAACCTGCCCAAACCCCGGCAGAAACAACCAGGTGGGAAACAAAACACAAGTGTTCACGGGTCTGCGGAGGTGGCTCATTACTGTGCACAGATGTTAATGTGTGTGTGTGTGTGTGTGTGTGTGTGTGTGTGTTGTGTGTGCGCTGCAGAGATCGGACCTGCCTCTGTGATGGTGGGGAATCTGGTGTCAGGGAAGAGGATCGCTCAGGCCAGCGGCAGAGATTTAGGACAAACGGACGACAACGACCAGGTGAACAAAAGACTCTCTGCTTTGTTGAGTTCTTTATTAGTTCGACTACGTCATTAAAAACAACATCAGACAATCTTATAATCAAACGTTTAAATCGTTCTACAGAGGAATCATTCGGGTTCCAGCTACTTAAATATGAGGATTTGCTTCTTTTCTGTGTTCTTTATAATTAAAAACAGAATATTTTGGGTTTTTAACTGTTCTTCAAATATAACGAGATGTTAGATTCACTGACTAATCATTTAAATAATCTGATGAATCTCTAATACAAACAGTCGACTCACACGTCCGGACCACACAGCTCTGATTTTACCGTGTTATATATATATATAATATAATATAAATGATATCGTTGATCATGTAGGAGTAACTTCCTCCTCTGTGTCTGGAGATGAGTGTTAGAGCGTGAAGCCTTTTGAAATGTGCAGAAGTTTAGAGGCTAAAGTGAAGGAATGTTTTCATGAGTTCCTCATTGAGAAGTTTTAAAGAATCAATAAAAGTTTCAACTGATTTACAATCGTTCAGCAGCCGACAAACCGCTTGTTTCAGTTGCTGCATCAGTGAAAATGTTCATGAATTTCTTCTCCAGTCGGCAGCTTGTTTCTCAGCTGCTTAGTGGTTTATTGATATTGATTCGACCGCTTTAACGTCCTGCAGTCTCAGCTGGATATGAAGCATTAAAGTAAAGATTTACTCACAGACGGGAGTCCTGTATCGGCTGCAGAGAAACCTTCTCCACTTGTGTCTCCTGTGCACTTTTACATGATGTGCTGACGGTGGAGATTCATGTTTTAGGGCCTCTGTGACCCCGTATACAGCATATATATATATATATATATATATATATATATATATATATATATGCTGTATATACTGTTGTGGGCTATGAATGCCGGCGTCGTGTCCAGTGTTTGCGTTCTGATATATTTCGTGTAACTCAGGTGCTATTGGTTGGATGCTGCGTCTCTGACTGTGTTTCAGTTCCTGTTCCTGTCGGAGGTTTTGCAGTGGAGGGCTCAGACCACACCGGACCACGTCCTCTACACTCTGCTCAGCTCCAGGGTAACAGCAACGCACCTCCACCCACAGCTACACGTTACCACCTTACAGCAGAAGAAGAAGTCCCTTCTTTTATTAAGTAGTCACGTCACGTGACCGCAGACAGGAAGTCTCTACGTTTACTAGTCACACTCACGTACCACTTTTTACACAATGCATCTTAATAAGATGCTAATAATGCTCATTATGACAAACACTTCCTAATACTCGTGAAATATTGTTCAACATGAGTTCTTGAGCAAAAACACCTTTTATTAATAGTTGTTTACGAGTTTTTAAGAGGCCTTTTTAATGTGTTGAGTGTTTAGTCGTGCGTGTTGAAGTTGTTTCCACACGTCTTTATTATTTATAGTTGTTTCCTTTATCAACAACTTTGGTCCGTGATGCAAATGTTTCAGCTGCTTTTGGGCGAGTAGAAAAGTCGTGTAGTGAGAACGAGACATTGTCTGCAAACCACTTTTACAAATATCACCTTTAATCTCACTCACTCGTCGTGGGCGTCCCAGGTAGGCTGGATCACTACGGCGGTACGGACACAAAATAAACGGATTTCACTTTGATTTTATAGCAATAAACTGATAAAAAAGGGTTCCGGAATACCGACGTTATAATGACGATCTGTGAAAAGTCTGAGCTCATGCTGCGTCAGGTCTGTCCGCAAGACGACAAGTGATCGCACCGAGCAAAAACCTTTTCTCCTCATCTGGTGTGAACACACCTTTAACCCTGAGGGAGCGACACCAAACCTGGTCTTAGACAGAGAGATGAACAATGAGGTCCATGTGGTTCACTTTGACGTTAATCTGCTTTAGTCTCTTTCCTCTCGTCACTCTCTCCTCCTCCTCCTCCTGCAGGGGGCGGTGTCCAGCTCCCTCACCTGTCTGCAGCTCCACAAGAGGGCGGAGCGAGTGGCGGCTCTGCTGATGGAGCGAGCCGGTCTGCAGGAGGGAGACCACGTGGCTCTGGTCTACCCACCAGGTCAGAGAGGACTCAGGCTGTTTTAACCCACAGAGCAACAAAGCTGAGTTCATCCCTCACACCCCTCTGTGTGTGTGTGTGTGTGTGTGTGTGTGTGTGTGTGTGTGTGTGCAGGTATTGACCTGATTGCAGCCTTCTACGGCTCCCTGTACGCCGGCTGTGTTCCCATCACGGTGCGACCGCCTCACCCTCAGAACATCTCCACCACGCTGCCCACCGTCAAGATGATCGTGGAGGTCAGAGATCTCTGAACACCACCAGATCATACTTTGTGTGTTTGAGTTCACGTTGCTGCTGCTAATCATACAACAGGCTCTGCTAGCTGCTGTGCAGCTATATTACAATCACGACATTAAATACTACAGTTTAATCATCAAGCTGTCATCTGCAGGTCAGCCACTCGGCCTGTGTGATGACCACGGCGATCATCTGTAAGCTGCTGCGCTCCAAAGAGGCCACGGCCACCGTGGACATCAGGAACTGGCCGCCTGTCCTCGACACGGGTACGCCCGCTGACCTCTGACCTTAGGAACACAACCATGAGAGTGCAGCTCCGACATCCACATCTTCTGACCAGCAACCTTCAGCCTCTCTTTGTGTTTCACTGGCAACATGTCCAACCAGCGCTACACAAACACACAAAGCACTTGAAGTAGTCATAGTTTGGAGACAGGAAGTCACAACAAAACTATGTTCTGTCACGAGAGAGAGAGGTGACACAGGAGATGATGTACAGTGGATACGATCACATAACAATGTTGTGGGATCCAGATGTTCCTCCAGCAGAATGTGACTGCGTTGTGTTTTTAGGTTCTATAATCTTCATACTGTTGAGGTGGAAATTGCAGTAAACATTCAGTCAGAAAGAACTTTTTTGTGCACTTGAAGTATTAAATGTTTGTCTTTCATGAAGATAAAACAATCCTGGTTTGAACTCAGTCAAAGTAACAAAACATCTGCTGCAACAAGACACTTTAAACCTCCATCAACGGCTGCTCACCAGCTGCTGTAGCATAGTGGGTTCAACTTGAGTTCAGTGTCTCATAAAACAAACGTGTGTGTGTGTGTGTGTGTGTGTGTGTGTGTGTGTGTGTGTGCTGCAGATGACCTGCCAAAGAAGAAGCCTCCAGCTCTCTATAAGCCCACCAACCCTGACGGTCTGGCCTATCTGGACTTCAGCGTGTCCACGACCGGCATGCTGGCCGGAGTCCAGGTCAGCTCAGCGATAATCCTCATCAGTCCTCCTCAGTCCTCCTCAGTCCTCATCAGTCCTCATCCATCACTCAGTACAGAACACACAGAGCTGCTTTATTATCAGTGTTTGAAATACATCTGAGCAAATACATTTAGTTAAAGTCTCTCTCCCTCTCTCCCTCTGTCCCTCTGTCTCCCTCTCTCCCTCTCTCTCTCTGTCTCTCTGTCTCTCTGTCTCCCTCTCTCCCTCTGTCTCTCTGTCTCTCTGTCTCTCTGTCTCTCTCTCTCTCTCTCTCTCCCTCTCTCTCTCTGTCTCTCTGTCTCCCTCTCTCTCTCTCTCTCCCTCTCTCTCTCTGTCTCTCTGTCTCTCTCTCTCTCTCTCTCCCTCTCTCCCTCTGTCTCTCTGTCTCCCTCTCTCCCTCTGTCTCTCTGTCTCTCTGTCTCTCTGTCTCTCTGTCTCCCTCTCTCCCTCTGTCTCTCTGTCTCTCTGTCTCTCTGTCTCTCTCTCTCTCTCTCTCCCTCTCTCCCTCTGTCTCTCTGTCTCCCTCTCTCCCTCTCTCTCTCTGTCTCTCTCTCTCTCCCT
>JAFEUB010001785.1:270000-282350 GCA_024529925.1 Ophthalmolycus amberensis
CTCTCTCTCTCTCCCTCTCTCCCTCTGTCTCTCTGTCTCCCTCTCTCCCTCTGTCTCTCTGTCTCTCTGTCTCCCTCTGTCTCTCTGTCTCTCTGTCTCTCTCTCTCTCTCTCTCTCCCTCTCTCCCTCTGTCTCTCTGTCTCCCTCTCTCCCTCTCTCTCTCTGTCTCTCTGTCTCTCTCTCTCTCTCTCTCCCTCTGTCTCTCTGTCTCCCTCTCTCCCTCTGTCTCTCTGTCTCTCTCTCTCTCTCTCTCTCTCCCTCTCTCCCTCTGTCTCCCTCTCTCCCTCCCTCCCCCTCCAGATATCCCATAATGCCGTTGGAGCCTTCTGTCGGTCGGTGAAGCTGCAGTGTGAGTTGTACCCGTCCAGAGAAGTGGCCATCTGTCTGGATCCGTACTGCGGCCTCGGCTTCGTGCTCTGGTGTCTCTGCAGGTTGGTGTCTCCGTCTACTCACCGCACACACTGAAGAACAGCAGAGCTCAAAGAGAGCTCTGTAACCGACGCATGTGTCAATAAAGTTTCACACATCAACTGTAAAGGAACTGATGTGGCAGTATTGACTTCACAACTTCTGCCAACAAGTGGCCAAAAACAACTAGAGTTACTGCAGAGAGGTGTCCTGACTTTAACTTGAAGCTCCAAAAACACTGGATCCTACATTTCCCATAATGCAACTCATCTCTCATTAGACTCAACGCCTGCTTCTGTCACACGTTTGTAGTCGCCAAGGTGTCCACACAGTGTTTGTTCTTCATGACGTCACCTGTCATTGCATCTGTTTTATTATTATCATCATTACAGTTTGTTACACGTTATGCTCAGATTATGATTCATGATTCATTCCATCTGCTCTGGTTCCTGATCTCACGTCTGCTTAGTTTTGAATCCTCAGCTCATAAACTCTGAACTTGGCGAGAGCAGATTTCTGTCTTATGAATCTCCCTCAGTGACTTTAAAGCAACAATGTCTGACATGGGACTGTGATGAATGACTGTCTGAGCCGTGTGGCTCCTTCATGGGCAGTCGATGTAAATGCATTAAAGGAAGGCGTGCGGTGTGTTCTGCAGCGTGTATTCCGGCCACCAGTCCATCCTGATCCCCCCGGTGGAGCTGGAGTC
The DNA here is from genome assembly GCA_024529925.1 of Ophthalmolycus amberensis. Classification (NCBI taxonomy): domain Eukaryota; kingdom Metazoa; phylum Chordata; class Actinopteri; order Perciformes; family Zoarcidae; genus Ophthalmolycus; species Ophthalmolycus amberensis. The sequence continues at coordinate 271,118 of JAFEUB010001785.1, forward strand.
CAACCCGGCGCTGTGGCTGCTGGCCGTCAGCCAGCTGAGGGTGCGAGACACCTTCTGCTCCTACAGCGTCATGGAGCTGTGCACCAAAGGACTGGGCCTGCAGACCGAGGCGCTCAAGGTGAGAGACTCGGTTCACGGGATGCTTGTGGCGTTTATTCAGAAGAGTTCAACCGCCTTCAACCGCCTTCAACCGCCTTCAACCGCCTTCAACCGCCTTCAACCGCCAGGGGCCAGAGCTGTGGATCGTACTGACATGAAACACACGTTTCTTGTTGCTCCCGTCACAGTTTTTCTCTCTGTGGTCTTGATTTGAACTACAAAATAAAAGTCCTGCTCCTCTATGGAAATACAACCATCATGAATAGAAGTAGAGAGAACTAGAACATGTCACAGTTATGATGACATCAATCATTAAAAAAGATGAAGAACAAGTTGAATTTATTTGATCATTTATTTTACAAAAATATACAGTACAAACTATTGACATGTTTCCATCCTCTCCTCCCTTCTCTCTCCTCCTCTCTCCTCTCTCCTCTCCTCTCCTCCCTTCTCTCTCCTCCTCTCTCCTCTCTCCTCTCCTCTCCTCCCTTCTCTCTCCTCCTCTCTCCTCTCTCCTCTCCTCTCCTCCCTTCTCTCTCCTCCTCCCTTCTCTCCTCCCTTCTCTCTCCTCCTCTCTCCTCTCTCCTCCTCTCTCCTCTCTCCTCTCCTCCCTTCTCTCCTCCCTTCTCTCTCCTCCTCTCTCCTCTCTCCTCTCCTCCCTTCTCTCTCCTCTCTCCTCCTCTCTTCTCTCTCCTCTCTCCTCTCCTCCCTTCTCTCTCCCTTCTCCTCCTCTCTCCTCTCTCCTCTCCTCTCCTCCCTTCTCTCTCCTCTCCTCCCTTCTCTCTCCTCTCCTCTCCTCCCTTCTCTCTCCTCTCTCCTCTCCTCCTCTCTCCTCTGCTCTCTCCTCCTCTCCTCCCTTCTCTCTCCTCTCTCCTCTCTCCTCCTCTCCTCCCTTCTCTCTCCTCTCCTCCCTTCTCTCTCCTCTCCTCTCCTCCCTTCTCTCTCCTCTCTCCTCTCCTCCTCTCTCCTCTGCTCTCTCCTCCTCTCCTCCCTTCTCTCTCCTCTCTCCTCTCTCCTCCTCTCCTCCCTTCTCTCTCCTCTCTCCTCTCTCCTCCTCTCCTCTCCTCCTCTCTCCTCTGCTCTCTCCTCCTCTCCTCCCTTCTCTCTCCTCTCTCCTCCTCTCTTCTCTCTCCTCTCTCCTCTCCTCCCTTCTCTCTCCTCTCTCCTCTCCTCTCCTCCCTTCTCTCTCCTCTCCTCCCTTCTCTCTCCTCTCCTCTCCTCCCTTCTCTCTCCTCTCTCCTCTCCTCCTCTCTCCTCTGCTCTCTCCTCCTCTCCTCCCTTCTCTCTCCTCTCTCCTCTCTCCTCCTCTCCTCCCTTCTCTCTCCTCTGCTCTCCTCTCTCCTCCTCTCTCCTCTCCTCCCTTCTCTCTCCTCTGCTCTCTCCTCTCTCCTCTCCTCCCTTCTCTCTCCTCTCTCCTCCTCTCTTCTCTCTCCTCTCTCCTCTCCTCCCTTCTCTCTCCTCTCCTCCCTTCTCTCTCCTCTCTCCTCCTCTCTTCTCTCTCCTCTCTCCTCTCCTCCTCTCCTCTCCTCTCCTCTCTCCTCCTCCCCCTCCTGTCCTCTCTGTGTTCACTTCCTGTAGTTCAGTCAGAGTTTCTCCTCCTTGTGGTCACATGACTGTTGGTCTCAGATGAATCAATCATGACGTCATAGTTTCACACTTTAATGTCTCTACACTCTGGTTGAAGTGAACTCTTTACTAGAGGAGACGTTTTGTTTGCTTTTTCTGACTGCGTCCGTCACACGTGATGCGTTCAAAGACCGTTGGAAAGATCTAATACGTTTAAAACCTCTGGTCACCGGTCAGCCTGCAGCTGAACACACAGTTATAAACTCAGTGACTTCAGACGTCGGCGGTAATAAACTGCGTCTCTGTCTGCTGAAGCCTGAGGACGCGTCTGACCGCTGCGGTCACCGACGCCTCTGATTGGTCACAGCGGAGTTAATTTGAGTCATTATCCGACTTTAAGTCTCCATGGAGACTGACGGCCGAACGCAGAAGAGGAAAGTACAAATGTTCTTCAGTGACACACACCGTTCTCTGACATAAGTTTAACCCTCAAAGGTTTACCTCCTAAAGCATTCACAGCATCTCATCATCTGCACCGTTCCCCTCCCTGTTAGTCTTCCCCTCGCTCCTCTGTAATGTGACGCGGTCTCCCGTCTCTGGTCCAGGCTCGAGGTCTGGATCTGTCCCGGGTCCGGGCCTGCGTCGTGGTGGCGGAGGAGAGGCCCAGGATGTCGCTCACTCACTCCTTCTCGAAGCTCTTCAAAGACCTCGGCCTTCACCCGAGATCCGTCAGCACGGCCTTCGGCTGCAGAGTCAACCTGGCCATCTGCCTGCAGGTAACAGCGTCGACACGTCAACACCAGCATGTCAGGGGTTCAGCTGCTCCACAATGCTCACTGTGGAGCAGAGATAAAGATCTGATCAGTACTAAACATAAAAGAAACTGCATCTACAACCAGTGAGTGACCGTTACACGTCTCTGATCACATGCTCGCTGTGTCTGCGCTGTGATTGGCTGCAGGGCACTTCGGGACCGGACCCTACGACTGTGTACGTGGACATGAGAGCGCTGCGTCACGACAGGTACCACGGCCTGCTTTCCTCCTCTTCATCCTCCTCCTCTTCCCCCAACAACATCCTGACGTGTGTGTGTGTGTGTGTGTGTGTGTGTTTCAGGGTTCGGTTGGTGGAGAGAGGTTCTCCTCACGGTCTGCCATTAATGGAGTCTGGCAAGGTGAGTGATTCAGAGGTGCAGTAACATCCACGTGGAGCATGTTTCTACAGGATTTAATTCATTTATTTTATTTCGTAAAGCACAAAATCACTTTTTACAATCTGTGCACATAAAAGCCTTCAATGGTCCAAGAGAGACTGAAGATCATCGTCGTCCTTATTCCTCCTTATTCTCCAGAACAAACCGGGTTTTTGTTTGACAGCCAAAGTTCAAAGAGCTTTCACCGACAAACACACAAAGTTTCATCAAAACGCCTCAAACAGATACAAATAAACGTCCGTTGGTGAGGTTTCTCCACCCCGTGGCAGATTCACCATCAAAACACAACGGCCATTTCAGAGATTCATCTCTTCTCACCGTGAAGAAACGGTTCAGTTGCACTGAAATGGCATCAATGTGCCGGCAGACCGGACCGTTCCTGCTCCCGTCCTCCCACGCTCAGTGAGTCAGAGCCCCGAAACCTTCGTCTCCGTCTGAAGGAATCTCATCCGGCTCATGTTGGTCCTGAATGTGGACCAGAAAACAGACGCCCAGCACGCTTCACTCCTTTAAATAATGATGGTAACCGCTCGTCACGTGGTGAATCAGAAGGTGGAGGAGGAAGTCAGGTCAGATGTAGTCAGAGTCGGTGACGGGTCGGTTGAAAGTGCCGGATGTTTCTTCCTCCGCCGACACAAAGAGAAGACGTCAGTCTGACTCACTGTGTGGAGGAGTCCGTCCACCGCACGTCTCATGTTTCACTTCAGGAGATCTGAGTAACGCTGCTCCTCAGATCTATATATAAATATAAAGTCAAACCTAACTGATGCATTGTGGGTATGTGGTAATAATAGAAGAGATCATCGTTCATGAAAACTTTCTTTGTTCCTCGTGTTTTATTTATCAAAAGAAAACCAGCAAAGAAAAGAACAAAGAAATCATATCGATGCCTCTCTGCTAAAAAAATAACCTGCCCCAGTGCATGCTGGTCCTCAACCTGCCTACTCATATACATATACACATACACATATACTGCATGTATACTTGAACAACTAAATATTTAAACTAAACAGTTAAATATAGAAAACATCTAGAATAAAATAAACAATACTCTTCTGATTCAGTATTTTATTGTTGTTTGTTGTTGAACATAACTCCACTGTGTGTTCATGTGCTGCTGACGTGACTCAGCGGTAGAAAGATGGAGGCTGATTGTAGTTTTGTTGTTTTCAGATCCTTCCTGGAGTTCGTGTCATCATCGCTAACCCAGAGACCAAAGGACCGCTGGGAGACTCCCACCTCGGAGAGGTCCGCTCAGACACAACTTCTTCTGTTTCCTCTCTTTCTCTCCTCTCTGTTGTTTGTTCATCTTTATTTCTTTACCTTTCTGTCTTTCCTCAGCTCCTCCTTAGTGCTCTTTCCTTTGTCTCTTTCTTTCTCGTTTAGTTTTTACTTTTCTTTACCTTTCTCTCCTTTCTTGTGTTGTTTCTTTCTTTACGCTTTACGCTTTCCATTTTCTGTATTTTCTGTATTTTCATTGTCTTGTTTTGTCTGAATTGTTTCACTTTTCTTTTCTGTCCTTTTCTTTTCTATGTTTTGTTCTCTCTGTTCCGTCCTTTCATCTCTTCCTGATCTTTTCTTTCTCCTGAAGTCCGTTAAAAGCTTCATTTATCTGCGCTGCCGTTCTACATTCTAGTTATTCATCCGTATTTATTCTGTAACTACCTGCCTCACTTCTTCATCAGAGCATTAACCGGACTTAGACTCAGCTTTGTGCAGCATCATGACCATGCTGAGTGTTTGATATATAATATAACTCTGTTGACAGATCTGGGTGCACAGCGCTCATAACGGCAGCGGTTACTACAGCGGTTACGGAGAGGAGGTCCTTCAGTCCGATCACTTCAACTCCAGACTCAGTTTTGGAGACACTCAGACGGCCTGGGCCAGGACGGGCTACCTGGGCTTCCTCCGCCGCACCGAGCTCACCGACGCCACCGGAGGTTAGTCTCCCTCTCTCCGCGACCGCTTCCGATCCCATCGACTCGCCGTCAACCTGGCCGACCCTCTTTTGTCTCTTTGTGTTGTCAGAGAGACACGACGCTCTGTTCGTGGTGGGAGCTCTGGAGGAGGCCATGGAGCTGAGGGGGATGAGGTACCACCCCATCGACATCGAGACCTCCGTCATCAGAGCCCACAAGAGCATCATGGAGTGGTAGGTTGGACCTCTAACACACCGACCAGTAGAAACGTGTGTCGTATCAGCTCTTTATCGCACTTAAAGACACGCTACCACGCGGCTAACGGGGAGAAAAGATAGACTACTGGTTAAGGTTAGAAACAAAACACCACAACAGAGAAACAGAACTGGAGTAAGACGGACATTTAACCGTCCGACCGACGAGTACAAATATGGTTATATACACATGGTTTACTAGTTAGCTAGTTATGCTAGTTAGCTAGGTAACTAGCTCGTCTTTCTCGTGGAGCAGCAACCGTTAGACCCAGCCGCCGACCACCAGCACGCTGTTCGGCCCTTTTATTGCAACCAGTGGCATGGTGGCATGGTGGCAATTAGCAAGATAGCTAACTAACCAGCTGTCCGCTAGTTAGCTAGCTAGCGTGCTAGTTCCACCACGCTTTCGTGCTACACTGGTTACAGAAAACTAGCCGAACAAACACTCGTCTGGTGATAGCGACGCGCTTTCCTTCGCTGTGTTTTAGTTTTTACGAAAGTTAGTCCGCTATGGCGACGGTACACATAAAAATGGCCGCCGCTCTTCGTTGATTTAAATGGGAATTTCCGTTCTACTGACAAAATAACGTAACTAGCTCGAATAAATAACAACAGAAATTACCGGAGTTTCTTACGTAATTATTTCGTAAAAAGCATAAAGTCAATGTTTATTGTTGGTTTCACACGGACAGCGGTCTCCTGGGTGAGAGTCCTTAGTTAGTTTGACTCCCTCATACCACGGGACGGTCGCTCTCTACACTACGTCACATTCAACGACTTCATTGTTTGCAGAAAAGTACAATACCAACATGTTTTCCTGGCGACTGGTCTGGACGGACACATTTGGGACATTTGGCCCCTAAAGACACAGATCGTAATGTATTTTGTTGAGTGTGTTTTTAAGCTTGTTGAGGAGTTCTGCTACCCCCTAGTGGTTACAAATACAACCAGTGAACTTAGCTTTTTAAACAGTAGAATGACAGATGATGAACTGCGTCCTCCTCAGTGCGGTCTTCCCCTGGACCAACCTGCTGGTGGTGGTGGTGGAGCTGGAGGGCTCCGAGCAGGAGGCCCTGGACCTGGTTCCGATGGTGACCAAGGCGGTGCTGGAGGAGCACTACCTGATCGTGGGCGTGGTCGTGGTGACGGACATCGGCGTCATCCCCATCAACTCCCGCGGCGAGAAACAGCGCATGCACCTCCGGGACGGCTTCCTGCAGGACCAGCTGGACCCCATCTACGTGGCCTACAACATGTAGCCTGTGTGTGTGTGTGTGTGTGTGTGTGTGTGTGTGTGTGTGAGCGAGCATGCCGTGCATTTCGCTGTTGTTGTTCCTTTATTTCCCAGAATCAAGATGTACTGTATTTTTGAACCTGCATATGGTGTGGTGTTAAAGTCGTCCGTTTTCTTTAAAGTCGTGTTGTGCCAGTTGATTGATTGGTTGGTTGATTGATTGGTTGATTGGTTGATTGATTGGTTGATTGGTTGATTGATTGGTTGATTGGTTGATTGATTGGTTGGTTGATTGCTCAGTGGTGGGATGCTCATTTTTACAGCCCAGTTACCCGGAGCTCGTCACTGTAGAAAGCCTTATAGGGGAACACTGTGCTCGACAGCTCTGGTGGTTTTTAGGAGGTCAAAGTAGAAAAGAGATCAATACTAGAGACTGTATCTGTCATCATGTTTTACTGGTCCAATCAAAAAACTACAAAAAAAGAAGCTATTTAAATTCAAATTAGAACAGGGGCAGCCAGATAACTGTAAAAAATATAAATATTGTACATAGACATAATAATCTATATGGAGAGGTACCGAAAACACAATGAGGTATAGTAGCCCCTATATGCAGCTCTCTCCACCTGCACCCTGTGTGTGTGTGTGTGTGTGTGTGTGTGTGTGTGTGTGTGTGTGTGTGTGTGTGTGTGTGTGTGTGTGTGTTCATCATGTGTTAAAGTGGGACAGGGACGTTTTTCGTGGTTTTAATGTGACTCACGCAGCAGATTTTTTATCCGCAGACGAAGAAATAAGAAACGTTTTAATTTAGAATTTAAACACTAAAAGTTTCAGCCGTTGAATCTGAAAAAAAACTACAAATAATTTTAGTTTTCAGCAACTAAAGTCTCAGAAGAACAAACATATTGAAGCTCGGGAGACAAAGTGAAATGTCTTTGATTAATACTTTAATATTAATACATTTTTTAATATGTCATTTTCTCTAAATCAAAACAATAACAACAGACGTAGTTTGATAAATTATTGTGAAGCAAAGTGCAATGTGTGAATAACAAAAGAGAATATTATTATAATCTAAAGGGACGTTACGGGAACAGTTGATCCCAAACCAGCTGTTTTTATTCTTCTTTTGTTTAAACTTTATCGACAGAGACAAACTTTATGCAGATCACAAAGCTGCTGAGCGTTTGATTGGCTGAGAGCAGTTTGGGTTTGATGGTAGCAGCGTCATGATTCAGTCCCTGTGTGTGTGTGTGTGTGTGTGTGTGTGTGTGTGTATTGTATGTAAATAGTGTTGATTTTGTACGGTACAAGTGTGTGTGACTTGTTTTGTACACATGATAAAAAGATTAAATGACACTTTTATAAGAGCCTGCTATTGGCTCACCGTCACACTATACAGTGCAATAAAGTGCTTTGATTGGCTAAAACTCATAGTTTCTATTATTATTCATTTATTATTGTCATTGTTATTGTTATGTGACGACGCTTCAGACTTTTCTACACAAATAGACTTTAATCACATTTGAATCAAATAAACTAAAAGCGATGTTTATTTTAACAAAATATGAAGTTTCAGGACTACAAATAGGTAATTATGTTTTTTTTCCACGTTTTATGAATTCATTTTAATTATATCTTCACATACAGTTTTTTATTGTAATCTTAGATCATATTTCCTCTTCTGTCCGACAGCATGGTAATTATATTAAACATTTTATACATTCAATTATATTATTTGGCTTTGAGCTGACAATGGAGATAATGTAAGATAAGTTAAAGTTAGATGTTTTATTAAAAAGTAAAAATGAATTCATGTCTACAGTTTGGTGATGAAGTCCATGTGATTCACTCAAAAGCTCCAGAATTGTTCCTAAATGGACTATTTATTTACAGTATGCTGCACTTTAAAAAAAAAAACATGGACAGAACAAAATATATAAGTTATATAAAAACTTTAAATATCGGGAGTTTAAAGGATTAATGAGAGTTAATATCGTCAAGAGAGAAAACAGCGTAAAAATAATCATTTCATGAAAAACTTCCTTTTTTTTCCACTTTTCCTCAAACAGACTTCCTGTCTTCTCATCGCTCCCTCGTGTTTCAGGTTTCAGAGTCACACTGTTTTTATTGGCTTCTTTAGCAGCGTCGTCGCTATTTTTAACATCTGTAAACATTAAAAGGTTTACACATGCAAACAATATTTAGAGAAGTGCAACAAATGGATAAACAGACAGAAACAAACTGAATAAACACTGAAAGTTTCACTTAAAGGTACAAAACACTAAAAACAAACTCAAAAGTTAAGTATAAAAACACTTAGAAAGAAAACGACAAATAAATTCATCCAGGCGGTGTTTGGGGTGAGTTCAGGCCGCTTTTGGAGGCTCTGGCGCGGGCCAGAGATGGTGCCTGGCTCCCTCCATCCTTCCGGTAGTCTGTTAGATTACCAGAGGCACGAAAACACTTAGAAAACAAGTTAGAGATGAATTCATCCAGGCGGTGTTTGTGGTAAATTTAGTCCGTTTTGGAGGCTCCTTTAGTCCGCTGTATCCACCCTGGAGCTCGATCGCCCTCCTGTGGTCGCAATTAGTATTGCAGGATCAAAAAACACTTTGGAGGCTCCAAAGTCATTCCTCCAGGGTGTGTGTTGTGGTGATTGAGGCCGATTTGGAGGCTCTTTTTCGGTCCAGGCGCATAGCCTGACTCCCCCTGGACCTCTGGTACTCATTAGGAATACCAGGGGCACGAGAAAACACTTAAAAATAAATTCATCCAGGCTGGGATTGCAGGTCTAAAAAACACTTTGGAGGCTCTTTTTCGGGCCAGGCACTTCCCCTACACCTCTGGTACTCATTAGGAATACTAGGGGCACGAGAAAACACTTAGAATATTTTTTTTAAATAAATTCATCCAGGCTGTATTTGTCTGAATTCAGTCTGTTTTGGAGGCTCTGACAGGCGGATAGGTTTGCAGAAAGCAAGCGCTAACTTCCCCCTGGAGATTAAGCGCCCTCCTGTGGAGAAGATTGGGACTGCAGGTCCAAAAAACAGAAAAAAAATATCCTCCAGGTATTTTTAGGCATTATTCCCTTTTTCTGCCTGAATGAGGGGGAGGCTGTGCGGGTAGGTGCAGGGAGGTCCAGGGGGGTGTTCTGGAGGTACTTTACCCAGGAATTATGCCTTTTGTTATTTTTATTCTTTTCATGTTCCTTGAGTTTGAGAAAAGATGCACAAAGACAATAAAGAGATTTTCTCCAGAGTGAACAGCTGTTGTTGAAAGCTACAGCTTCTGTTTATAAGTAACGTCAGACATAAGTTTACATTTTCATAAAATTAATTAACAACATCTGGAGTAAATGTATCTTAGTGCTGGTTTCAGAGGAGGATTTCTGTGACCTCCTGACATCATCACCTCCAAAAACCTCAACAGAAATGTCCTCTACAGCTTCCTGGAGATACTCAAATTATACAGATATTCACTTTGACTTTCGTCGTGCTACATTCCAAAGTATTAAATATAAATATCTTAAATCTAAAGTACAGATACAGCAATGTAAAAACACTCCATTAGAAGTAAAATACCTGTATATTTAATATTATAAGTTTAGTAAAAGTACAGAAGTATTACCAGTGAAAATGTACTAGTAAAAGTAAAAGTACTGATCATGCAGACGATTTAAAGTACTTTATATACTTTTCTAAATACATTTGTTTCACTAAATTACCTCAAAGTCAGGAGGAAAGGAAACGTGAGGTCAAAGATCTGACATCTTTCACAAACTAGGAGACAAGAAAAGTGAAATTAAAGCTTCATGTGTTAAAGCTGCATTCTCTCTAGTGTCCACCAGGGGGCGACTCCTCTGGTTGTATAGAAGTCTATGAGAAAATGACTCTACTTCTCTCTTGATTTATTACCTCAGTAAACATTGTAAACATGAGTTTATGGTCTCAGTCTCTAGTTTCAAGTCTTCTTCAATACAGCATGATGTTCATTTAGTACATTATGGTCCATTTAGAGTCACACAGACCATAAAGCAGGGGATGCTTTAGGGCGGGGCTACACGCTGATTGACAGGTCGGTCTGGGAACTCTTTAATTTTGTGTTTTCACTTCATGAAAGTTAACTGTAACATTTTGTATTTTTAAACTAAATAACATCAATGTATTATTAAAACATAACCCACATTTACATGTTTTAATCTGTCTGTTCTGAATGAGTGAAGTGATTTTGTTGATTCTTACATGTTTATTCAATAAAGTTGGGGTTTCGTTTGGTGGTGGGACCGCTGGAGCCAAACTCCAGGACCCTCTGGGGGCCCGAGGGCCAGAGTTTGAGACCCAAACATCACGTTTAATTGTCCGGAGTAGTGACTTCAGCCGCGCGGTGTCGCTGCTGTTAAAACACACTCAGGAAGCTCCCGCAGGTCGGCGGGAGCGCGCAATGAGTCCGGGGTGTCCCGGGGGACGATGTGTGGCGGGGACGCGCGCTCGTTAGAGAGTGAACGGAGAGAGAACCGGAGCAGCGCGTCACTGTAGCTCCGCTCACCGGAGAGTCCCGGTTCTTCACTCTCGTCCGGTTGGTCTGTTGGAGTTTTCATGTTGGGATGTTTGTTCTGCTTTTTCTTTTTACAAACACTGAACTCTTTTTGGGAGACGTAAAGATCTGATCCGTGCGTAAAGCTGCTGACACCAACGGGCCAAAAAAGAAACACGTGATTTCTTCGCGTTAAAACTACAAACTTTCACAGAGTTCTGTTCGGTGGCGTCTCGCTGCGGCGCACGTGCTTCCTGCTGAGGATGTCCAACAGGTGAGCTGCTGTCCAGGTGAACCGGAGGACATGAGTCCAGGATGGCCTTTACGCACCGGCTCGCTCTGCTCCTGCTCGGCTTCACCTTCATCCACACGGTCAGTCCCTTCTTCTTCTTAATATTAATATTATCAC